>DVPR01000466.1:0-13838 GCA_018239345.1 Oxynetra stangelandi
GCAAGGATAGAGATGTTTGGCACTCCGTGCTCTCTGCCTACCCCGCTAGGGACCTGGCGTGACGGTTATTTATTTTTATTTTTATTTTATATATCAGATTAAAACTAGGAAAATTAAAAAATGCAATATAAACATTACCTCCCAGCCAGGCACATCACGCATGAGCTCGGCTTCAGCATCGCGGTTCCTCCGCAGCTGCTTCAAGTATTCTCTATCTCTCTCTGCCAGTAGCATTGGATAGATAGCCATTCTGGCAGACCGCATCTCCACATCATTTTTTAGAATTTTCTTATATGTGATATTGTACAGGTAAGCGGACACCGCAGTCACACCAAGGTAGCCAGCGAACCATGCATATCCTGTTATTTATAAAAATCCTTTATGGTAAGCTTAAGCTGAAAGCCATTGTTGTACTTCTGCATAACTTAGGAGGTATCGTCTAGCGCCTATAAGACGGACTGCCATATAGAGCTTTAATCAGTTTTTTTAGCAGTAATAATTAATTTTGCAGTATAAAAATGTATTTAAGATACATAAACATAAAACATAACCTACGGTTACATAATATGTTTATGACCATAATTTCTATTGATTTCATACATACGTACCACTAAAGTGTTGTTTAGCCGGGATTCTTTTATAGGGTATTGGTTTATACCCTCCTGGAGGAGGCAAATCTTGTTTCTTAGCTATCTGACAAGCCTCGGCCATTTTTCGTTTCTCGACCAATGACAAAGATTTTGACAACTTCAACACTGTTTTTGAAAGGTTGCGTTTTGTTTCCGCGAATTTAGCTAATCAAACAATAGGATTCAAATTTATTTATTTCCTTAGCAACGCACATTTACAAAGATGTCATAACAATTTTGCTGTAATAATTATATAAGATGAATCCTGATGCGATTGATGAAAGTGTGCAAGCCAATATTCCTGAACCCGCTAATGAAGAATCCATGATAAAAATTAGACCTATTGAACGAATTAAACTTAACCCGAAAGCTCCAATAGAACCATCAGCTTATGGAAAAGGAAAGAATTTCAGCCGTCCTTGGATTTTACAAGATGGTCGAGAAGTTTCCACTAAAGGAAGCGAAATGCGTGACAGTTTCCAAGTCCCTAAGAAACCTAAGCACAATGAAGGTAGTACCTGAGAATTATTATTAAGTATGGTCATGTTATATTTCGAGGACTACTCATTTTTTATATTTGTTACAATCCAATAGCTTGTGTGACATAATTTGTATTAACCATAAGGTATTCGGAAACGGATGCTAACTGATTTCTTCTGGGAGCAAATGCTGGACGAAGTAATAGAAGAGTTAGCAACTTCGGAGCCAGTCGAAGAATACTGTTCAGAATATGATGCTAACTTCGTAAAAGATCAATTCGAGCCTCGCAATCTGGAAGTCACTGCTGATAAAAACGTAAGTAGGGTGAATGCTGTCGCATAAAAATATTAAACTTTTAGAAAAACTTAAAGTAAATTTCTGTTCTTTATCTATTTTTATATATTGAGATGAGGCTGTTGTCGTCTTTCTATTTAAATCGCAATATAATTTTTATTGATTCACAGATGCATCTTAAATATCCATTGTATGGCACTGGATCCAGCGCAATAACGTATTACAGTGAGAACATTAAAAAGTCCGGTCCTGTGAGTATGAAGTTGCTAAAGTGTCCTAATATAATAAACCAAACCATTTTGTTTCTGTCAAAATGTATTATCATGGAATGACAACCCAAATCGATCAATTCCTCATAAACTTTACCAAATACATACTCATTCTATTATAAAATTGCTATTCCACAATACAAATATCCTTAATTAATATTCTACATTATTATGTAATATTAATTAGAAAGTCAGAAAAAAATCGTCCTTTGAATTGTTTGAATGTTGTCAGTATTAGAAAAAGTCTCCACAAAAATGCAATTGATAATACTTAAAAATCTTGTTTTTCAGGGTGAAATTTTAGAAAAATTCCGAAGATGTCAATTCTTTACCAAACCAATGGAGGAAAGACTTGATGTTGGCTGGGTTTTATAGTCTCTTCGACTTTTTTGCATTTACTGGTTGTTTTTTGTACCAAATAAAGCTTACTTTCAATTAAAAATGTTCAAACATTCGTAACGTTTTATTGTATGCCATGTATCGTAATAACAAAATAAATTATAGATTTAGAACAGCAAATCTTCATCGTCCCAGTAATGCGGGTAACACTGCAGTTTGTAGTCTCCGCAAGATTCCGAGGATATGAACAGTTCATTAGGGAACGTAGGTGTCAGACACTCCAGGGATTGTGTCGGAGTAGCTGGGTTTTCGGGAGAGGTATCTGGCAAACACATTGCATTTTTAATTGCTGGAAAATGGCGGACGTTACATCAAATCAATTGAATTATAATAAAACAAGGCTTTTGTATTGAATAAAATCACACCATTAGATTCACCACTAGCACCGACGTTGCGATTGTCGAAATGATTAATTCCCAAAAATTTACTCATGTGCTTCTTTGACTTTACCATTTTCAAACGATGAAACTCTTCTCTCTCCTAAAGGTCAACATTTGAATTAGTCATGATCTGCCCTCCGAGCGAACCATAAGTGCATAATAAATATATTCACCCTTTCATCCATTTCCATCAAAATATAGCTTTCGGTGTTTCTTAGTTTAGGTATTATAACTTTCTCTATACCGTTCACTTTTCTGAAAGCGAGATATATTTAGGAGCTCTATTCTGAATACTAAATTTAAATATCAATTGAAATATAACACCAGTACAGGAGTTCAATAAATATTCGCTTTTTATCCATAGCATAATTTCGAGATTGTAACCTTAACGTGACCCTAATAGCCTCGTCCAGCAAATAGCAAGTGTTCCGTAAAGAGGCAAACTTGATCAAGATGCGTATGGCTTCTCGGAAAGCTCTTTTCGACTCGCCAGTGCGGTGACCCCCGGCACCGAGGCCCGCGTATCGCATCGAGTCGCTGGTGCTCGCATCTTCAACTGCCCTCAAAGCTACGGTTGACACGCCAGAAATGTTTTCCGGTATTCGCTGTACGCGGATTTGAGCCTATAGATATAAAGCCTATAGGTATACTAAAAACAGCAAAGGTTAATGATAAAATAAATAATTATTCGTGGGGCTCTTAAGTAATTATTGAATAAAAATGTTACGGTAAGTTGAACTAAGAATTTTTTCTTGTTTTAACTGGTGTGTAGATTTTTATGTATTTACCACCGACTACGGGATTTAGGTGAGTTAAAGGTAAAATGTAAGAAATGACAATAAATATGGTATGGTTCATTCTCCAAAGTTATTAAAATGTTGCCATTGTACATGAGCAATTATATCATAGTTTCTTATGGCAACAACCACCTTATTTTCTTCCCAAAATTATTTACTTACCGTTTCCTATATAAGTTGCCTTTCTTAAATGTTCACACGACGTGATATTAAATATATTCTTGGCTCAGTTACCAAGAGTAATCTGTGGAGCTCTATTAAATAAAAATGAAACTACGAACAAAACAAACGGTACACGGTCGAGTATTGTAATACGGCATAAATGGAAGTCTAACCGAAGCCTGTCGCACGTATAACATTTTCCTGACCCATAGACACTAAACTCAATGAGCATACCTCGCCAACGCTTTCAAGAACCAACGCATTCGATTCGCCATTTGTGAATTTGATCGCAGCAAGCGATATATACGCCTCCCTCAACGTGTGGCCCATCTGCGCTTGCGTAGAAGCCAGCTCCGCGGTGGTCTGTCTCCCTCTCATACGCAGGGCTTCGGCCTTACGTTTCATCAGCTGATAGCCTCTGTTAACCTTCTCCTGTCGATTCTTTATCTCCCTCAGCATGAATAGAGACGCGGTGACAGGGTAACGATTCTCGGAATTCATTATTACTAAAGTATAGTTGCTATATATACATTTTAAACTCCCCAAACTGTGCGATGAGAGATGGCTGTCAACCTATTTTTATTTTCAAAATCTGACACATTGCAAACAGCGGAATCAGTGAGGTTTTAAGTTTTTTATTTTTCATTGTTTAATTACAGGCTGCATGTATCGAGTGTAGGATAAAATAGATAAATCCTTATTATTATTATTATTATATACATAAATAGTAAAATGTTCACTATACATAGCTACTATATCTATGTTTCTAGTTATTATTTATTTTTATACATTTCATAAATGTAATTTACTGTTATTTACTAAAGCAGTCTCTCGTACATCATTCCCCTTAACCTGACAAGTCAACTGTACAAGTCTGTGTATATGTAATAGCTATGGATATTATTAATATTAATCATTCAGTGTCACTCTTTCATCACTTCAATACAAATATAACACTTATTAACAATACAATTATAAAGAAATATGTGAGTCAGTTCTACAATTCGCATAGTGTCGAAGATGCTGAACGAGATAAGCTCAATTGTCCGCACACACTTTAAAAGTTCATCACGTTTTCACTTATTCATCAGCATCGTCCAGAATGTCCTGCATGTCTCAACTGTCCTGCCAGTAGTTGTAGCTGCCAGAGGGCGGGGGCACGGGGATCGGGGTGCCGTTGGGCGGGATCGTGCCGGGGCCGTAGGGCGAGCCCTGCGGGGACCCGTACCGCGGCCTGAACCACGGCCTGCTGGTATACTGGTAATTGTTACTGGCGTAGGCCGCCAAGTTTTGTCCGGTTGCGTTCGGATACGGATTCTGATTGGGGGGGAACGCAATACCGGGCATGTTGGGCAAAGTCACCGGGTACGCTTGGTTCGGCGCCGGCGTGCTGGACGGCGAGAAGCTCGCTTGCGAGGAGTTTTGCGAGCTGGGCGTGGACGCTTGCCCGTAACTCTGGTTGGCCGTTTGGGTGGATCCGTTCGTGGGATTGTAGGTCGGCGGTTGTGCGGTCGTCGTCTGGCTGACGTTGTACGCTTGAGTCTGAGAGTTGGCGCCGTTGCTTGCACCGTACGTCTGTTGGGCCACCGACTGGTTCGTGGGCGTGAAGCCAGCCGCGGGTGTCGGACTTCCGTCCGCCGCGTACGTTTGCTGTCCATTATTCTGCACACTGGCCCCACTGGATAGAGAGTATCCGGAATCTTGCGACGAGGATATATAATTAGTCTGACTGGATGTTCCGCTTGTGCCCTCGCTGTCCGTTGACGTGGACGTCTGGCCGTTGCCGTTGGGCGGAGTGCCGCTGCTCGCCGGGTTCGCCGGTAACGTGTATTGCACGTTCGGATTAGAGGCCGGCAGCGTGATGGTGCCGGAATTGGTCTGCATCATATACTGGGGCGGCATTCCGGCATATTGGGTTGTCGGTGTTATATAAGTTGAATTCTGTTGGAGCAGCTGGTGAATTTGCTGCTGTTGACTCACTGGGATCGACTGAGCGGCCATCGGGGAGGATGGTGGAGCTTGAACTATAGGGATTGTGCCGGACACGGACAGATTGGCGTTGGTTAGCTGCTGACCAGCCAGCGCAGCGTTCAACTGCTGAGCGGAGAGTTGGGCGTTCAGGTTAATCCCCGCCGGCATGTACTGGGAATTCTGGGGCATATTCATTGGCATCAATGGCACGTTGTACTGAACCCCACCCGACATGCCGAGCTGATTCGGCTGCATCACCGTCACGTTCTGTCCCGGCTGCAGCATCTGCTGTCCCAGCAGACCCGGTGGTAAGCCGCCCTGCATCAGATTCGGATGGTTCGCCGGGATCATGTACACTTGGCTGTTCGGTTGGCCGATGACCGTGGGCATCTGGCTGATGTTAAGCGGATTCTGAAGCACGGTCATGCCCTGCGGGACTGTTATCATTTGCACGTTCTGGCCGGCACTCTGCAGCTTTCCCGCGGTGAGCTCTTGTTTCTGGCCGTCCTTGCTGGGTTGTATCTGTATCGAGTTCCTGTCTATCTGCTTTATGTACATGCCGTCATGTGTCAGCCCGGTACCCGTCACGCTAAAAACGAAATTTTACATTACAAGGGTTTGTTGGTGAGATACATAAATTTGAATGCCTAGTGTGTTTACTAATATTTTTACGCTCATTTTACTTTCTTTATTATTTATTTTTTCAATTATTAACTTCTGCACTTAATGGGTGTACAAATAATGTGAATAAATAAATATACATAAATACATACGAGTATAGATTAGCATTACATACATATGTTACAGATACATATACGCTTGTAATATAATATGTTATATACAGTAGCAGTATACTGACTTTGTTTGCTGTCCAGACGACACGTGGATGATGGTGCCGTGGGCGGGGTTGATCTTCATGCCCATGCTCACGACAGTGTTGTCTCTAGCTGTTGGCGTGCAAATTTAAACTTTAGCCATTGATTAACATAAAAAAACAATCGCGGAGTTATCGACCATTTATCTGTTATTGTAATAAGAATATGTATATATGTCCTACGCATTTCACGCTGATTGCAGGAGCCAAGTGACGCAATAATGCTATTAATTTTATTGTTAATTATGTGTATACATGTATTTCCCATCGCATAAGTCTGTAGCCACCACAACACGACGAACACGATGAACAAGATTCTCTGTCAATTGACTTTGATTTATCAAGGGGCTTACAAATCCTATATGGCATGCAACAAAACAAAAATTAGTAATATTCAAAGTATAGAAGAGTATAAACGACAGCATAAATCTGTGGACAAAAAAGTGATAGGATAATCCGCTAGATGGCAGCGCTGGGAAATTTTCGAATTTATCGCGTTCATCTGAAAAAAATACATTTATCCAAAGAAAATCGGAATCAAACTACGCTGTACGCCTGTACAATATAATCCTTATTGAGTTAATAGTAATAATACACGGTGTCAGGAGACGAGCAGACATCTATAGTAAATTGCGGAGTATTAGTTGAACTGCATCAAGTAATCCCGAGGCACGTATTCAGCGTTCACTACCTGTTAATGTAATTAAACAACTAAAGAAGAAACATAGGTAACGTAGCAGTGGCGCCGTTACATTACGTAGTTAGTTAGCAGGCGCTAACAAATCTCTGCAGTGCATGAAGCAATGAACGGTACCTATATGTAAATAGAAATGGTTTTTTAAACACATGTCTCAATGTAACGATTAGTCAGTTAACAAGACAAAGCTAGAGAGTAATTGAATACACATTACATTCATCCCATTCCTGTAATAGTTGTGGATACAAACTAAAAAGTTATGTTAAATGAATGGCTGTATGAAATGTTATAATTACGATGAGTTGAAGCGCTCAGTACAGTAGTTTAGTAGCGTTTATAATCTGTGGAATTATTATCTGTGAAAGAGATTAGGAAAAGAATTAATAGATCTCATTCGTTCCCGCTTCTCGTACGACCTGTGACCTAATCTCCATGAACAAAGCAGCTTTAGCACAGAATAAATTAGAGTTCCAAGAATACAAAAAAAAACCAAGAATTTTTGTTATTATCACACAATTATAATCGAATAAATATATCTTTTAAAAATACGCATGTACGTTTATTTATACGCATATGCAGACGCAAAACTACGCCAAGATGAATTACGTATATTACGTATATAACAAAAAAAACTTTGCAAACTATAGGATAACACTGTAAAGCCTAATTTGTAAACAATATAATATCATTAGTTTTATATACACTTATGTAAAAATAACAAGGAATAAAGATTTTCAAGAAACTTCTCGTCACGTATCATTTTCCTCGGTGCCTCGATATCGCACGCCGTAAATTTCCGTTCACTCTGCGTAAATAATAGCATGTATAAATATAAATATCTGCAGATCTGCTAACCGTCAAGGTGCAACACGTAATCAGCAGTATAACTGAAGAAATCATCTGGAAAAAAATACAATGTTCTTTTAACGCATAATTACAAATACAATTCGTTTAAACATCTCCGGGTTATGCCACGATGCTTCGACGATTCCATGTTGACTCTTCAATACTCCAATCGACAACTAGAGAATGATATTAATGATTTACGCAATATATAAAATACGCAATATATAATTAACGCACAAAATCATAAACGACATGTCCAAATCCTAAAAATACAAATTGCGGTTTACTAAAAATAGTTTGAATAGAAATATTGATATGGCAAAGAAAAATAAAACACATTAGTAGTAATTACGCCTTAATGCTATTTTAATGGGGAAAATGGGGTACACGTGACGTAATCGAAACAATCCGTAACCGAAATAACTTGAGAGTTATGTTCACGTCCACGCATGAATTTATTATTAAAATGGCCGTTAAAAGCGTATACCACGTTATATTAGCATAAAAAAAAACTAAACAGAAAGTCCTTACGAACCAATACTACGTTGACATTTGACATCGACATGACATACCCAAATCTACAAAATGGCGGTTACATAGTGTAATATTTATTGTAGATAAAAACCTTACTTAACAAATTTAAACTGAAAGAATGTATCTTGCTGATCGATAGATCTCATTTTAAATTAAAGAAATAATTGAGTAATGTCCGGACAAAAAAAAATTATGCGTTACAACAAAATATTATTATACATTTTGCTTTCGCATGTAAAAGTAGAAAACATACTCAAATCATTTGGGTAACAGATTGCAATTGTGACGAGAAAACAATGTACCTGCAGCGGTCCACGAGCGCGTCTCTCGCGAGCTCTTGTCCTGGCTAACATGTGACCTGAAGCATTACACCGTATTAATTCACACACCACTTAAAAACTAGTGAAATCTTCCAGGGCAAAACGGAGCGACGGCATAACACCTCGGATAGCCAAAAACAAGAGCGTGCCTCAGGAACATATCCGCTATGTCGACTTCCAATGAGATCTGATCTTGATTACCCTTTGGGGACCGTTCAATAATACATACCATGTTGTTGGTTGCCACAAACATGCATGCATTACAAACTTCTCTATGATACTTATTTCTGTATCTGTTTAGAGTTGTTCAGTACTCTCAATATTAAAGCCCCATTCCCGTTAGTGACTTATTTAACCAACTTTTGGAAATAGGGATTTAATATGATTTTTTTTTAATTCAGATTATTATTATCCGGTATTTTATCCAGAAAAAATCACTTGCTAAATTATCGGGTCTAATATGAATATAGGAATTGTTCTTTTTACTGTGTCTAGAGAGTGAAATAATTTTGAATGTCTGAAATGTGAACATTGGATAGGACTATTACGTATTGTTTTCACTTACCCCGCTGGTGCAATCGGTCTCAGTTGGAGCTGATTGGGTGTCCCATCGGAAAGTCTCTTTTGACCCCTAGATTCTTGAGTTCCGACATTTTTTGTGGATGTCGAGCTCTGAAAATGTATAAACGCTTTATAATACTAAAATTAACTTGGTATGCAATGAATATATTAGAAAAAACCCCGTACCAATGAGATAATTCGCTTAAAATGAGTAGTATGTTTATGGACAAAAAAAAACAACAATTTTTTAAGCTACAGGAAGTAACATAAGTAAACAACAAGCTAGAAATAAAAAGGAATTACTATAGGTTTTTATTAAATAATATAAATAAAAGTACTAAAGGAAGAGAAGCGATTAGTCATATAAGATAGTTGTATACATTTATTAGTGCATAACAACATTGAACCCTTAACACTATGAGAAGGGGACCGAGAGTGATCTTGAATAAATGAACGGGCATGAAAGTGGATAAATAGGATTTCTAAACTGGACTCACGGGCGGTGTATTGAAAGCGGTGACAAAAGAAACAACATTACAGAAAAACTATGTTTTGTTTATGTGTCGGTGAAATATATAGGGTTATTACTATTAATAGGCAACAGATGATGCAAACATAGATGCGGATACTTAAGGATTAAAACAAATGCGAAAAGAATGTAAACATGAGACCGTTTTGAGGATGGGAAGTATGCTATATAATATATGCATTTGCTCACAGATATGATTTGTGGCGACGATGCTTGGCCTGTCGATATTATATTTATAAGTGAGGCACTGCTCACTATGGGCTGTTGGAGAAATTCAAAGGATTACATTTTTTCAATATAATTCTTGCTTTAAATGTTCATAAATCACATGTTGTACATTACGTTTATTGAGTTTACATTTTTTACACTAATCTACTCATATACATTATAACACACAATCTAACTATTGTTTTATCAATTTTTTTACTTAAAATATGAAATAGGTATAAGTATATATCCATACCTTCTGATTTAGCTGCATTATAGTGCCAGAGGCCTGCAACTGCTGCAATTGTGCAGCAGACAATGGTAGAGAGGTTTGCTGGAAACTGTTAGCGGGTGCTATCTGGAAGTGTATAAAGTTATTTGTATTTATTTTTTATTTTTGATTATAGGATTCCATTTTCCATTCCGAGTGAGATAGATATTTGTATTATAAATACATTCTGGGTAGCCCTCTCAACATT
The DNA here is from genome assembly GCA_018239345.1 of Oxynetra stangelandi. NCBI lineage: Eukaryota > Metazoa > Arthropoda > Insecta > Lepidoptera > Hesperiidae > Oxynetra > Oxynetra stangelandi. The sequence goes on from DVPR01000466.1 coordinate 10,429, forward strand.
AAATGCTTGAATATATCTTTTAGCAAGCAATATTTTGCATATTGAAGTTTTGAATGCAATCGGATTTCTGTCACCTTCGTTTTAATTGTGTTACCACCATGGTACTTGCTGTATTTGCATGTCACCAAAATATATATAAGCTATAACTAGAGTATATAAAAAGCTATATGTTAAGTTGGATACAAACTCCTGTATCTCCCATATACCCAAGAGATTGGAGCCATTCATATCACCCGGCTTTGTGCTAGATGGGAAAGCACATCACCCACCAACAGATCATAAGACTAAGGACATAAGACTAGGACTTAAAGCATAGTACACTAAACAGTTTTAATTTCCATTAAAATTATACCTTTGGAGTACAAATTTTTGTTTTTATGTAGAGACAGACAGGCAGGCAGTAGTCGTCACATGTGACCACTACCATCCGAGGACATCTGCAACCTCACCTCCAACTATAGGAGTGTGGACTGTTAAGGGTCAATTAGTTAACTTAACATAAGATGGTCATAAAAATATTATTGGCAACAATACAGTAGAAGTAGAGCGAGTGTGTGTCCGAGCAGTTAGTTAGTTAGTTAGTACCCATCCTATTGTAGGCTGGTCACTACTTCAGAGGGCAGCAACAATGGCTTCACTGGGAAATAGGTGAAGCATCGAGGAGTATAAATCTTACTTCCCTGGGAGATATGTATGAAGATTCTATCACAAATGACCTGAAGAGTAAGATTTTAGTGTATTTTTTGTATCAAAGTGGCATCAAGATCTGGCAAGATGGCATCTATAGGTATTGGTTCATGCTACTGAATACTCACTGAAACGAATTGCTGTGATTGTAAGTTGGTCAAGCCGGCTTGGTTCGAGGTCAAGTCCTGCAACTGTTGGTACGGTATGATCATTGTCTGGGAGCCCGGCACTGTCCATTGTACGGTATCAGCACCTTGAATATGGTATTTCACATCTTTATCTCCCTTGTCTGTGCTATACAAGATTTTCTGTGAAGAATTTGTACCTTGTGCGGCGCAAACCACCGGCGTGGACATGGCAGAGCTGACGGTTGTTGTATCGGCACTGTTGAGGCTCGCTTGCGGGAATGTCAGGCCGTTTGGCAAAATCATGGACATGGAGGACGGAACTCCACTCAGCCTCAACTGTGTAACATTAACTGGCTGCAAAGTGGACAGGTCAACAATTTGTGTTGCACCGAAGCCAGACTATTGGATAGCATTCAGAGGCTGAGCGATGGGCAGGGATGTGAAATTTGTATTGGAAACTTGGACACCGGGTTGCATAATCGGTATGAGCTGCCCGCTTTCTTGATTGAGCACATATTGCTGCTGCTGCGGGAGGAGTTGCAAGACGGTCGGCTGACGAACAGTCATTAGCGGTGTGGAGGCGGAGGCGACGCTCACCACCGGCGGGATGACGGTGGGATGCGCCGTGGTACTGAGGGTACTGGAGGTGGACAAGGCAACGGTTACGATTGGCGGCGGCACGGGTTGCGGCGCGGCGGTGGACGTCAATGTCGGCGGGGGGACGTTCAGCGCGGGCGGCGGTCCCCCGGCTTGCGCCGCGCTCCACTGCGCGAGCTCAGCACGTATTGTCTCAATAAGATTCTGTGCCAATGACCTCGCGGCCGCCAGTGCTTCAGAGCGCGTGTGGTGCAGAGCCAGATGCAAGGGTTCAAATTTATCACTTTTCAGCACAGCCACGACGCCCGTCTCCGATCTTATGTACTCTAAGTTGGTTCCATTCTACAAGGAAAACACAATTATTACTAATTTCCTCTAGATTGTTGAAAATTAAACTCAATAGTCAAGAGAAAACTCACTGGTCCAAGTAAGCGTCCTTTAATATCAAATGCAGCCGGCGCATTATCCAAGCCTATATAAACTTTATCAATGAGACCCCCAGACATAATTCATTCGAATGTTTTATTGTGACGTATTTATTTCAATTGTTTTCGAGCAATGCATCTTATACTTTTCACAATCGTGCAAAGCAGAAAGTATTTTGACATTTGGTTGGTTTAGATTGACATACCGCGTTCAGGAATATGAAACCATAGACATACTATGTACAAACCAAGTGATTTAATGTTTCTTAAATATTATATTCAAAATTTTAAAATTATGAAATTGTAAATATCGAGTGTTGTGGTCAAAATATAAATAGCGTTTTTTTTATTTCAATGACATTTATTTAGGCTCCCACACATATTACAAACTTACAACGAAAGCGACGCACATGGCGCGAAAATTTAAAGAACTGACATGTAAAAGGCAAACACAAGAGTTGCTGTGATTCTATTTTAATTATTTTAGGAAAATAACCATTATCGTGTTCGCACCAGCCGTTGTTCTGTGTTGTGTTTGACAATATTTATTTATAAGCAATAAAAACAATCTTATAATAAAATTAGTAGCAATAAGAATAAACTTATAAGAAATATCGGTGAATTAAATTAAGCTATAAGTACATAAGCTGTGCATATTTTAATGAATCAGCCAAATGCATTTATAGTATTGAATCAACGTATTAAATTTTAACTGTAGCAGGTGTTAGTTATCTTCGATTGTTTGTTCATTAAATGCGGCAATCTCATTTGCTTACTGCGCTCCACCTAATAAAAAAACGTATGGTAATAGACGACGGCATACAACGCTATGCCTCGAGATAGATGTGTAACATATAATACAGGTAGGATAGCAGTCAAACGCGAGCGTATAGCTAAATAAAATAATAATAATATTGGTTGTTGATGTCGGTGTGACGATTGTGGTAAGGCAATTGGCTAACCCAAAACTTGCTTATGATATATGTCTCATAGTCAGAATATGCAAGGTATGAAAAAATGTACGCATTAGAAAAAATGAATATTACGTTATTACATTTTTGTATGGTACAGGTTATTTAGGTTTTTGTTATAAATATTTGATTAAAACTTAGTTTAGAAATATTTATTTATTGGGGTTCTTCAGAGAAACACTTTCAACTTGCGTATGTAACAGTTTGTATTTCTACAAAAACATGATATGCCATCAGTATGTTAATATGTTATACATGTTAGTATGAAAATATATAACATTTTTTTATCTTTAACACTTTTAAATACACTTTTAGGTTAATGTTTTTTAAGGATACATTAAATATATAACTTTGTCATGTAATATCACCTCTAAAAGTCCTAATTTCACAGATCTTTAAGGCTAGGTAAGAGTGCCGTCAGATTTAAAATTAGAAGCTATTTGTGTGAAAACAAAAAGGGAAGTCGGAATAGTATTTAATTATTTATTTACTTATTTTATTTCATACTTTACATCCAACATTAAAGGCAAGCCTAAAACGTTAGAGTAGAAAACTGAACAAACAATGCTAATTATTAAATTATACATAATACTAATTATATA
>DVPR01000467.1:0-13825 GCA_018239345.1 Oxynetra stangelandi
TCATTTGAGTGTTCCCCTCCACGGAAATCTTTAGTAAAAGGCGAAAGATTTATACGTTTTGAAGGGAAACCAGAGTAACGTTTTTTTCTATCGGTGGCCTCTTATAGTTTCTCCAACAACATGTCGTTAGCGTGATTCAGAGATTTAGACAACGACATCTAGCGGACAGTAAGGTGTTTTTTGTGTAAAATGCTGAATCATATTAATTTGTAGACCAATCATCATCATCATCATCATCCTCCTGCCCTTGTCCCAATTCATTTGGGGTCGGCGAAGTATGTTTTATTCTTCCATTCATCCCTGTTTTTCGTCATCTGGTCATTCACTCCTTTTATATGCATATCGTCCTTAATACAATCCATTAATTTGTAGACCAATATTAACAACAATTATAGCACGATATTATTTCTTGAGAAAACTGGATCACTCTTTTATTTAATAAGATATTTTTATAGTATCAAAATAAAATAATGGGGGAACTTATCCATGATAATAGACATATGTTAGTTAAGGAACAATATAATAGCCAAATATAACTTATACAACTATTCCAAGCAGTTCCAAAAGTTATTATAAAAATTAAAGTACTTAGAAAATACGCTAGTTATATTTCGTAAGCGTTTCTAAAATCCTATTTGGGAAACACTATAGAAAGAAGGCTTTGATTATAGCTGAAAACATTAATCGTGCCATCTATTAGGGATTCACACAACTACTTTTATTCTCAACATTTTATATCAAGGGACCATATTTATTTATTATACATATTATAAAAATACATATATCAGGTAAGAATTATTAAAAGAAGTTTACCTAATCTACAAATAATGAGTCTGCCTACGTCGGGTCGGTCAAAAAGAACACCCTCGAAAACATTTCCAAGTCGTGCTAGGCCGTACCAATAAACGTCGCACCACAGATCTGGATTCTGATTACGGAAATTGCAATATCGTACCAACTGAAAATAAAATAAAACAAAAAATAATGTCATAATATAATTTATATAACACTAAATGGCTTGTTATTATTTATATTTCGTGTATAAATAAAGAAAGTTATTTTTAGTTGAGATGCAAAATTGCACAATGAAAAGTGAATTCTAGTTAATTTTATTGGCACGTGTCACAACCTCGCAACTTCGCCAGCGGAGTCAAAAGTACTAGTGCATCATAACGTACCAGGCGATGAGCGCGCGCGGCCACTGAGCGTCGCGCTCGGAGAAAACGTAGTAGGAACGCGTCATCCATACGTGGCGGTCGGCATTCACCTCGGTCTGCAATGTCACTGTCACAATCACTAGGCTTGCACAACACGAGCGCGCATGGATTCTATATGTATAGGGCGTTTTGACCAAATAAAAACTTGTTTCAGTATTTTTGATTTTGACTTCTAATATACTTATGATATCCTGGACCATTTTTGAAAAATCAATTTGACTCAGCTATGTTTAAATTGTTGTTTTGCTTTAAAGCGAGTCTCCGTTCAAAACTCGTTTTATAAATTAATATAACTCGGCAAATAACTGTCAAACTGACATGCATTATTTGATCGAACTTACAGTACTAGCTCAGTAATGAATATAAAAAGCATTTTTTTAATAACCTGTCTCTAGTTAGATAAAGCAAATGACTAAGATGGTGGTTACGTATAGTCTATGAATAATCCGAATTAATTAGGGAGCTAAGTAGGTTAGTTAGGTATTCAAGTTCTAAAATAAATAAACGGTATTTTATTTTATTTATTTGCTTTGTTTGATTTTATTATAACGTTTTTGGGCACGTAAGAATGCACTTCTTATTTATGAAGCTTTTCGAGTCGCTTCTAACATCTAATATGCAATAATACTAACCTAATTATGACCAAAAATGTACTTGAAATATTTGTAAATACCTATGCGTATAATTTTATACAAAGTTATAATACAAATTAAATAATTATGGTTATAATTAAATACATACTAAGATGAATCGGTAAATGGGGCTTTCTGTTATTGTTTCAGGCACTTGTTAGTATATAGACTTTGATAAGGAATAATTTTTGAGAAATTTTCACATACTATCATTAATCTTTTATACTGTAATTTTGTGTTTCGGTTAATAAATTTATAGGCTAAAATGGGTTTATTTTTTACATGTATTCAGATTTGATCAAGTATTTAATTCATTTTTATAACATAATTGGAATGATCGCTACAGTAGGTACCTACTCGTAGTATGCGTACAGTTCATGCGTAGTTTTATGCGTTCTTCAACACAGTTGCATTAATGACACGTATTAGGTACGTATCTAATGACAATTTCTTAGGATTTCTCCGGGTATTTTTAGTATTTTCTTGAACAAATTCCAATGGTGAAAATAAACAGTAATGTCATTTTCAATAAAGTACAATTCCATTCCAAGAGTTTGAGAGATAAATGCCGAGCGATTGCCCAAAACTTAAAGTTATAGCAAACATGTGAATTTCAGATTTTCAAATAATAGACGCCTAACGGACCATTTTATGGGACAGTTAAATGGCACCCTCGTTTGGATCTGTGATCCAAGCATACCTATGTAAATAACTTGTACTAACCGTATATCATACGTCTCAGTTTTTCAACGTTTTGGGCTCGAAGGGCGGCCTCCTCTTTGCACAATATGTAAGCCTGGTCCACGCATTCAGGATCCACGTGTCGATCCAGTTCCGCTTTGAAAGCAATCTCCCGGAAAGATAGCATCTTTTTGCCCGCTTGAAAAATAATAGGTGAATAAAAAAGTATTTAAATGGTTTTTTAACATTTTTCTTATTTTCAATGACCTGGTTTTTTCCAAAGATTCATTTACAAATTTGACACCAGATAGAAGACGGCTTTGTGGAGAAATATCATTATTCATCAAGTACAAAAAATAACGGATTAAGTTTAATGAAATGCTATTATAATATGCTGTAATACGGTAAAACCGTTTAACTGTTAAATATTAAGTAAATTTATTAGTAAGCCTCGATTTTATTGAATACAATTTATTAAAAACTTGAAAAAATAAGATCTACTTACGTTTTGCCGTCTCTTGCCGTCTGTTATGTAGATATACGAGTATATGTATGTCCTATTTATTTATATAAACTAAGAGCCATAAACCAGCGCTATTTCCTTTCAGATCTAGTATCCTAGTGCCCTTTAGTGTTACAGGGACACTCCGAGTCTGTCTGCTTCTTAAAGTATTTTCGTTATTTATAGGATCGATCAGCAATTTACCGACAAAAATACGAGATATACCGGTCTTCTTACACTGCTTTCACAAAAGAATAAAAAGTGTTTTTTGGTTTTCTTTCCGTATTATTTTTACATTCGACAATAATTGTGCACTATATGGTCTATAGATGACACGTGCGCGGCGCAAATCGGCTAGAACTGCAATAACACTAACATAGCCCAGTGTCCCACAATGCACAAAGACTGCAACTGCGGTCAATGCACTAATATGCATCGAGACTTGATTACATGAAGATATACAGCAAATTATTCAATTTAAAAATAATGTTTTATAATTTTACCCCACAAAAGGAAAAATATTTTTATTAAACCTTTCCGTAAATAATGAGGTAAATTATTAATCCTGATTATTCTGCGCGTCCACTTACACGGAGCTGGTAGACAGAGTCCGTTGAAAATGATAAAAAAACCGTTTATTTCGTACTTACATTTCGAACAGACTCAATTGAGCGTAAAAATATAATGCAATTCGTTCAAGGCGCAGCGACTAGCGCCTCACTGAATGTAAGGTTCGTTGCGACATTAGGTCGGTAGTTCTGGAAGTTTGTAGTGGTTTCACTATAAATTGTTTATCATACTTAGCAAAGGTAGGTACTTTAAGGAGCTATGAACTGAAATGATCGAAGGAACGTTTAAGGTACCTGGAATTCATATGTAGGTAGTATTTATTTATTTTCTCTTTATTGGTTTTTCACAATGGGCATACCTAACATTTAGTTACCTATTTTACCAGTGTATTCGCATGTATGATGTGTTTAGTGATAATTCCTTTATTGTATGAACGGTTAATGTACACGACAGGTACCTACATTAAGCCTTCCTTCAATGATAAACGGTAATTCAGTTGAGCATGCGATGGTATTTTTTCATCTTAACCCATAATTCACCACCTATGTATGTATGTACCTACTATCCAAGATATACTTCTGTATTATTTGAGTTTTTTTATAACTTGTACTGCTATTCATCAGGAACGAGTTAAACTTCGTTGCAAAAGTTTTCCTATGAACATTGTCATTTGTATGTTAGCGATTTTATGTCTCCGCTATAAAAATTGATGGAAAACATCTCGAGCCGATTTCTTCATAATGTACTTCATAGCAAATAAATTCACGTAACTTGGACATGAACAGTATGGCAGACATTTGTTTTAACCCTCCCATCCTAACAAGACACCGTCTTATATTTGGGAACCGTTAAAGAGTTATTGATGTATGTGATGTACCTATGCTATGCTTTTCTAAATACTGCGATATTTTAAGATATAAAATTAAATAAAACACAAACAAGCCATGGAGCTCATATTTCAGAAATCAATTTCTTATATTGTATTCCGATGAACAAAATTATCTTTTAAATGAAGCCAAAACCGTAGATATTTACCTATAATGTTAAGACATTTGTATTTCATTCTAAAATTGTGTACCTTTAATAACCCACTATATACAAAATGCATGTATTATATTGCATGACGATGATTTTCTGAAGTATTATATACACAATCGTTCCATTAGATGTGCCACTTTCATTCTGTATCGGTTACTAGTTTTACTTTCAGCATACTTTAACTACTTAGCGTGCATAGACATTAACACTATTTAGAATAAGACCAAGCAGTTTCCATTCGAAAATGTGAGCTTTCACAGTTTATGTATGCCGTGTACATTGCTGATATATAGGTACTAGTATTTTTAATGCCCTGGTAACTTTAACACCGTGATGTTGATGGATATTTAATGGAAGAACTTTTATTTAGTTTATCGGATTTATCATATTGGAGGTTCTATTTAGTTTGGGATCAGATTATTTACAATTATACTGATTTAAGGTTTTGCTTAGTTGGAACGTTGTACTAGGTGTATTAATGCATTTCTTAAAATGTTAAAATACAATATATTTTTAATTTATTTTCGAACGTGAATCAAATACCGAAAGAGTTGTACTGGGGTGTTTATTTTTTCAATTGTCTTCTATTTTGTGTTTGCGCTACTGGCTCTCACAGCTGCAGGATGAATAGGTATAGGTTGACTGAAGATTCTTAAGGCTCATTCAATTCTTCTTCTCAGTCAAAATGGTCTTCATCTGCTTATGTTACAATTTTTTACCGGTTGTGGTCGTCCAATGATCGAAATTCTTCTCTAATTCCTTACATTTTAAAGTTTGATCATTATGAACTATTTCAAATCTCACATTCCTCGGTGCTCGTAATATATTTAAAAAGCAATACAAAATATTCTTCGCGCATATTAATTATAAATTTTAATTGGTAAGACAAGATAAAAGGTTTTTTTGTGGCATTTGTTAAAAACGGCAAGTACCTACGTGCTCCTCACAAGTACATAAAGACAGAAACCGCAGAATGGCTCTGGGTTTTTGAATATCAGCAGTAGAAAATATATTACACAGAAATATATAACAATGTTAAAGCAGAATAATATGAAAAGAGTGTGTGTATAAAAAAAAACATAAAATTTTATTATCCAATGATTTTATCTCAAAAACCGTTAAGATGTTTATTTGACCATAAAATAACCAACAACCCAATATGCTTCACTTTATACGATAGTAAATAAAAATCTTACTTTTTATATTTACACCATCATAAATAAGTTCTATGTTTACTACTTTTCTAGTATACAGGCGTAATTTTTCTTATGTACTAATAAATTGTAATTGTAAAAATATGATTTGGTTTGCCATACAAAATGGGTTGGTAGGTAGGTACATTTAATTCTGTTTATTCGTAAATGCCTGCCAGCAATGTAAGGCAATGTTTGTTAACTTATTATTGTCACTATCGTATGAAAAAGGCTCGAGATGTGTAAAGAAAAGTTTATTTCTATTTAAACAATTTAAGTCATTTTTTTAAATTTCCATTTTTTTAAATGTCATTTTCCACAAATGTCTTTAATAGGTGATTTTTATTTGTCTGATCAAATTACACCTTCATAGGATAACCTCACATAATTATTATTTTTATCTCTCTGGTGACCTGTAGCTGTAAGTTAAATAAAATAAAGGAACAAAAGTTTTATTTTATTACTTTGGCATAAACAATTAATAATAATTATACTATGTTTATTGACTAAGTTCATTTTAGATTTCAAATCACATTAATTTTATATATCGCACACTCGTCAGGTGGAGGCCGATCGGTCGTGTTGCGTTTTTTTATTTTCCTCCAGACTTTTAACCCGCACAAGAACATGACTTGTTACTAGGAACTCATGAACTCGACAGGTCTTACCCGAAATAAGTGTTAAAAGAGCTTTGTTTTTGCAGAACGATTGTCTATTTCACTCTATTCACGACAACGAAACGCCACCACTAAATCTTTCTATCTCACTCATATGTTCCGTGCATGAGTGAGGCATAAATACTGAAGATTCCCTTGACCTGTGATTGCCGCCTTGGTTAGAGTGAAACAGACATAAAATTTATGAGAGACAAAACTATGCATGGGCTATGCTTTTTAATCATGCTCTGTTTCAAATAACTACATACAAATAAATATCACCATCTCTTTCATCGTCTCTTGGGAAAAGAATGCGCAGCGTCATAAAAATTGATGTACGAGTATTCTGCGGCGACGAGAATCCAACACACATATTTATTATTATTACATCAACCAAGCGATGTCGCTATATTGTACGACCTATCTAACCGATTTGGTATTATAAAATAAATTGAATTCTTGAAATGCATGAGTGAATAAAATGGATCTAAGATGTTTTTTTGTTGCAAAGTACTGATTGGATGTTTTAAATTCTATAGAATTATTGCGTAGTTAGAATGATCTATATACAGTATGCAGTATACGTGTTATTAGACATAATAACCTAACTTATTAAAAAATGTTTAAGGTCTTTAACTCTAAAACAATATAAAGATAAAGTCCGACATTTGAGTATAAAATTGCTACATAATATGATGTTATGATGTAAATGAGATGTTCTTTGAATACTCGCAGCATGCGCCTGCAATGCAACTAGTGGCAAATTGCCACCCATAACAACGGTGCTTGATTGCCTGCTATTCATAAAAAGGCACTCGTGACTAGCTAGGGTTACTCAATACATGCAAATATGCTGTATTTGATTAAACCTAAATGGGATTTCGTCTAGTACTTGACTGCTTCTTTGGGAAGTACCTATTGTAAGTGAAAGAAGCAAAGGTCAGAGGTGATTCAAAAAAGAGGTAGCGATAAAAGAATACACTTTATCTGTTCGATGTAGGTACCTATACCTATTTCACTATTTGATATTCGTTAGAATTGGTCAACCCTGTACTGCAAGAGAGGTAACTGTTAAACTTAAATGCTATAGTAACTTAATGTAACACGAGTAAGCTCTCAAAAAGGTCATCTAGCAAGGTTTGTTATAATTAGTGTAATTATGTTATAATTAGTAGGTATACTAAACTAAAATACTTATATACAAATTTCAGAAACGCCAGCATATAGGACGTATTTGAGCACTGAATAAAAAGGGATACACTCACATAGCATTCGAGAAACAGTTCAGGTCGAAATTTTGAATAACTAATGTCACATCAAAGCACCTCATTAATCACAATTCGTCCAGGATTTGTTAGGTTTAGATGGAACATATTAGGTATTAAGTGGGCCGCCTGCGTGATGTATGGGCGAGCGTTTTGGGCAATCCAATATTCCATCAGAGAGAAAGGTAAATAACAAATTATTAGGATGTTCATTTGTCTACATTTAAGATAACAATACTCTTACATACTCTTAGCATATTTTATTTCAAAAATTAAAAATAATATAAACATTTTATAATAAAAATTGGAATTTTCACAACTACCTATAGGAAAATAAAAGCTACTATATCATAATACATTGTTATTAATTTTCGTTTAAGATAACGCACATTGCAGATAAACCTGTAACAAATAGGTACCTAAAATTACGAATGTACCTATGTCATACAAACAATGGCTATACACAATATAAGTATTTTTTGATGTATCATATTGTTAGTCAAATTATCCTTACATAATATGGTAGTAATATAAGGAAATGTAATTAAAACAATATACAATTGATCTTTTCAATTATTTTCGTTGAACTGTCAGCGGAGGTTTGAACTTTGCATTGATCTTTGTAACGCATTTCTTAATTGAAAATAAACTGTTACCTTTATGGACTTGAGTTAGCAAAGAGTAGGTACCTAATCTCTTGCGTTGTTGTAACGTTAGATTAAGTCATATTAGAATTAAATCTGTGATGTAATCATCCGATATGATATTCGGCACGTCGGTGAACTCGCGAGTTTACTTCTACGGGTCGCACGGAGCATGTTGCGACACGACTTATTTCCACATTGGCGCTCAGTGGGGGCCGTTGATAAACCCGAAACCAAAATTGCGTCAATCATGTTAAACGTGCCCGCAATCCAATTACTAGGTACGACTCTTCTCCGATTGTATGGGGCGTTTGGCTACATACACATTAATTATATATATAATCATAACAATTATATTTGTGAACAGATGGCGGAGGAGGGATATTGACACATACGATCAGCTGTCTCGTGTGCTCTTTATCCTTCTGAAACTATCCTGTTTTTTTTTTTACTTTTCAAATGTACTTCAATTGTATTTTAAAAGAGTGCCGATAGTTTTTTTCCGCCGGCTTTTTTCTTTCGGTCTACCGTACCCAAGCTTGAATGGTACTTAAAGCCGATGTACCCAGCCTTATTGATATTTTTATTGAGCGTATTGTATATACCTTATAATGAAATAAATCATTTGAATTAAAATCGTATAAATTTCACGATTCAAGTGACGCAGTCCCCACACTGAGTGATGTAGCTAACGAATAATGGCAACAATTAGACTATGGTGAGTTTTCTTTTTTGTTAGGATTGAAATTATGTTGATGATAAATCGCTTAAAATATTGGTTCAAAATTAGATTCGAAGAGTGTTCTTAAAACACTTCATTTAATAAAAATACTCAGTTTAGTAAACATGGAAAGATGAAGTTCCCTAAAAGATCGCGTAAGGCATAAGATATACCTTATATAAACACAGAAATAAAAAACTATGAGATTTGAATATTCGTTAATTCCGCGAAGTTCCCGGCAACGTGAACAAATGCACCATGACCAACTCGTAATTGAACAGCTAGATTGAAACGGTAGCAAAATTCAGAACGTGACCTGGTACACTCGAACGTGTTTTGATATGTACATTAAATTAATTATGCACGAAGAGAGTGACGAAAGTAGGCGAAGCACACCGGGTTTGCAAGGACAGAGATCCTCCGTTAGGGACTTGGCGTATAGCATAACAAAAAATAAATAAATAATATATTTAAACACTATTGTTGCATATATTTGAAGTTAATAATATTTGACATAAATGCTATCAGGCGTAATTATTTTTATTTTTATTTTTAAATGTAATAATCATTAACTGTTTTATTCGACTAATGTTTCTGTACTTTATAAGTAGAACAGTTAATTACAACTTTCCCTAAAAGAACTTTAAGTAAATATATTAATATTTATAAAAGAAATATAATTAAATTTTTATTTAAATACACCTTTCTTTTATATAAGGCAATATTTATTTGTTTCGAGTGTTAGTAATTTCAGTTTATCAAGAGTACCATCCCTTCTTCAATTGTTAAAAGTCTATACTTGTAACGTCGAGGGCATTACGCATTCGAATCAAACCTAAAATCGCATTTCATGCTTCGATATTAGCATCTGAATGAAACTGTGAAACGGCCGAAATCAATGGTGAGTCGTTCAGTTCACAGTACATTGCTACATTGCTTACGTTTCTATGTCAGTCTATGCTATTGCTAACGAGCAATTCATTGGCGATAGAACAAAATTTTCAGTTGCATAAGTAAGCCCTTTTAAAATTAATTTAGCAGTGTTTCTACCATGGGATACTTAGTATTAAGACAATGTATTTTTCTAAAAATCTGTAACTGAAATTAACTGCATTTACACTGGAGATGTATTAGCTAGAATAATGTTACCATTTTCTTATTAACACAAAACTAACCATTAACTTAAACACTAACCATCCCTAGTCTATGTCTTATTCGAGGTCGATTGCAGGTATTCACTTGTGAGATATACGGCGGCTACTCTTTTTATATAAAAATATTCGAATACATCCGTATCAAAAATCCCTAAAAGGTTATTTTCAGTTTTTGAATTGTGAAAGAAATCATCTTGCTCGATCACACCGAATCCCTTCATGGCGTTGTGATCTACTTCTCGTAATTCGATAACTAATAATATTGCATCCGGAAGTGCGTGTATACTCTCGGACCTCAATGATTCACATAAACACTAAGAGACCTTTAAAACTCATTTGCATAAACCTAGGCATATTACACCCTCATTGTCCGCTATTCGGTTGCGATATGACAACGGCCTCATCGTGACGCCGCTACGATACTGTACAGAGGCTACGGCGTAGATTAGCTACGAAGTTTCGTAGGCAATGAGCATTTGATTTTGCATTTTGGGGTTGCGCAAGCCAAAATCAGGTTTATTAGAGTCGGTAAAATTTCAATTAGTGCCACAGATTTCGATTCTATTTAGTTGGATGATGTTATTTTGTATAATCGTATCGTTGGTTCAAGTGACAACGGTGGTTCAATCGGGACGTTAGCACTGCACTCATATATTTGGAGCGACTCCAAATGCAATTCGCATTGCTATGGCTTTCAAAAGCACACTGCTACTTCATTATTTAGTATTGAAATAACACAAAAAAAAATCCAATAATAACAATTAATAACTTGTCAACTTTTTATTACATTTAATAAAAAAAATTAATAACATATAGTTCATTCTTCGTTCACTGTATTTATTAGGGATATTTGTACTAGTACATAATCGGAAATTATTAAATACATACGTAATTTTATACTCAAATTCAAAACTCTCATACCCATCGCATAAATATTTATTCTGGCTGAATATTGAACACAGATACCGCGATTCAGCAGAAGTGTATAAAGTGAATCATATTTAACTCAAAACTCTGTTTTTGTACAGTTGTGTTTAAATGTATTTTAAATAATTAAAATGGAGGTGTATAACCAGCTGATTAGTATTCAACTCAAAGTCATTCATTTTTTAACTAAGCAACCCCAACATACCTACATCTGATCAACTTTACGGATTCACGTTTGAAAATTTGAGTATTTCCATTTTAAACAGTATTTCTAGGTTTTAACAACTAAATATTACGAATAATTACATAGTGGAGTGAGCTCCAGGTCTTTCCCACTTGATGAAACGCATTTGCCCAGCTGTGGAATGGGAATATGATTCAGCTTATAAAAAATGAAATATACTTAATATACAACGCTTAGTGACGGAAATGTCTGAAGATACATTGCAACCCATTTAATAAGCAACTTCATAAACATACAGAGCAATCAAAACAATATAGAAAAGCTTAAGAATATTGGTACTTAATATTATTTCAGAATAATAGAACCATCTTTATCACAGAGCACGACGCTTAGAAAGTTTAATTTGTAACAACAAAGTTTAATATGTAATAACAAAGCTTAGTTTGCAATAACAAAGTTAAATTTGTAATAACAAACCTTGTTCACAAATAACATGTAAATGACGCACTCGTTTACGTAACGCGCTGAGTCACGTTCGACGTCACATTTTAAAGGCACGTGCTATCGGGTATAAATATATCGAAAAACGTTAAAGTTTGTTTTCGTTCCAAGGCATTATTCAATGCCTGGGAACAAAATTCCGCCAATTCGGCTGCTCGAGAACGGTTGTACAGGATTTATTTTTCATCGGCCTTTGTGGTGTTTCTTACATTCCTAAATTGTTAATTTCATAAATTATTATGAGCAGTGATAGCCTAGTGATTTATAATTCAGCTCATACCAGTGGTCCTGGGCTTAAATTCTGGCGCGTAGCACTTTCTTAAGAACGTGCGTTTTTTAATTAGATATCACTTGCAGGAACGATGAAGGAAAGCGAAATCTACCAACCCACACTTGGCCAGAATGGTGGACTGTGGCCTGTGTACGACAGTGGAATGATAAAAGGATGAATGATGATGAACTTAGAATATCGAACTTCAATTATCTATTCATATAAAAAAGAATTCCAAGCAGCATTTTGTTCTTAAAACCGCATTTAAAACGAAATAAGACTTCACTAAAATATTTAAACTCTTGCTGGCATCATAAAAGTGCACAAATTTTTGTTTTCAATAAAGCATATTTATGTTTAGATAAAACAATTTAAAAGTTCGTGTTTTAATCAAACCAGTTAGGAGCCTTTGTCACATGTATGCTAAACTGAGTTTAAAAGAATCAACTTGAATTTTAAAAGATGTGTAAATTTAAAACCTTTTGAATACTAAGCAGCTTTAAGGTAATTCGACAATGTTTAATTATTATCAATGATGGTGGTTTTATTAACAATTTATTCAAAATTATAAAACTAGCACGATGATAACAAGTTATTACCGGTCGCTTGATTTCAAGGAACATAGAGAGAGGAGAGCTATCCAAAATTCAAAATTCGAATATAATATTCAACACAAATACACACAATATGTTAATTTTATAGAAACTCTGAAGAACAAAAACATCCATCATTTATTGGTATTTGCGGTCATCCACCCAGCTACTGACAGCGCTCGAATTTTGCTTAACATGAAACATACGAGTAGTATTATCCAAAACTTACATAACATTGATAAATCATTTTCTATGTTCCTACTTCATTATTTCTAAATATTATGACAGTGAATGCTTTAATATATTAAACCGTAATAACTAAGTGAGAAAAAAACTAGAAATATAATATATAATTTATTAAAAATATATTATAATCATATAACCAGCGCTTCCTTTTAGGTTTGAGTGGCACGTTCATCAAACAATCAAAATTGAAGGCAAAGATAATTTTGCTGGGTGTATTACGTGATATATTACAGACAATCATAATATATTACCGACAATGATTGTCGGTGATACATCAACTTGATTGTCTGTATTATATATCTTATCCGTAATGAATATTAATATGCACGATGTTAAAACGAATAATCGTTTCGGAAAATTAGTACCAACTTTGTACGCCATTGGGGGCGGTAGAACTTTGTATAATTGGAACTCACATGAGGCTTTCCAACGTACACTCCTGTTACATTGCATTACATTTATATAACCAATTGAATAAAAGACAAGAAAATAAAAATCAACCAAAAATAAATAAATACATAAATATACATGGAATTATCTCCCTCTATTTCGAACATCGGAACATTCATAGATTGTCAGCGTTAGTAGAGTTTTTCAAATTGATTATAGAATGCATTTTAGAATTAATTCATATAATTGACCTAAGAATTAATGCTATTAAACTGAATATGCGCTTTTAAAGCTATTAAATTGAAAAAACGCTTTAATGGGCACGTGTTTTATCGGCAACGCTAAAAAATAGTGCAGCCTGAAAGAAAGTCCCATAAGCCATGTGGTAAACATGGCTGTAATATTGCTATTTGCAACCAAAAAACAACACAATAGCCATG
>DVPR01000468.1:0-13822 GCA_018239345.1 Oxynetra stangelandi
TGCAGCCTAGGATGAAGCACGCTTTCCTAGAAAGTGCCTATTCACTCTTTACTTGAATAATTCCAGGTTGTATGTATCGGGGAAAATAGCTTCCGGCAGGGAATTCCAAAAAATTATTATCACGTTAGCTTAGTACTGCATGTATTTATGCGCACGGCCATCTCAGAATCACTAGTCTCTTTCTGCTGGCATCATTCTAGGATCGTTGTAATCACTGTTTGTATTCTGAACAGGTTCGAGTGGTTCGAAGAGCTGGCGTTGCGTTGGTACGCGCTCCCGGCTGTGTCCAGCATGCGTTTCGATTGTGGTGGGATTGAGTTCACCGCCAACGCCTTTAACGGGTGGTACATGAGCACCGAGATCGGATGTCGCAACTTTTGTGACACCAATCGCTTGAACATGCTTGAGGTGGGCACATCTTTGTATTACTTATTGATAAAAATTGTTCATAAATTTATTTGTTTCTATATAAGTTTCATTTTTATAAAACTATTTATGTCTCAATTTATCCATAAAAATGTTCATACTGTATTCATTACGTTAAGTAATAATCACCCTAATGTTTAATTGCATTATCTTTAAATGCATTAGATAATAGAAATATTATTTTTATTGTACAAAAAAAGTATATTAACTACCGAACCAAATCAAAGTTTCTTAAAACTAGATAACGTAGCGATTTTTTAGGTTTAACCCGTTACGAGAGTTTGCAGGAATGTTAAAAGAAGCTAGTCTAATCCGTTATGTGTAAAATAAGTCAATCAGCTGGATTAATAATAATCAATAAATATATATTAAATGTCGCAATTTTATTTTATAACAGAAAGTAGCCCAGAAGATGGGCTTGGACACCAGAACACCAGTCAACCTGTGGAAAGACAAGGCATTAGTGGAAGTCAACGTGGCCGTACTCCACAGTTTCCAGCAACAAAACGCCACAATCGTGGACCATCATACAGCTTCCGAAAGCTTCATCAAGCATTTGGATAATGAGAATCGACTTCGGTGAGTGTTATTTTACATCACTCATCACGGCAACAAATTTCTGATACTGTAATACACTCAGATAAGAAGGTACAAATGTTTGAAAACTTTGAGCCAATATCCATTTTGAGGTTTTAAAACGAGATTTGCATTTGTATTTCAGCTTAAAACCAATTTAAGCCTACCTTAATTATATTCGTTTTTCGATTGCATTGATTTTACCATAAAAAAGTTACACAAAACTATTATATTAAATATTTAAGGTAAATATATATCTTATATAAATCGTCTTATGATATATTATTGCCACAGAAGACAATTAAAGGGACAACGAATCAGTACAATAACATTTAAGATTATTGTGCCACCGTCTCAGCAAAGCTTTTCTTATGCTTTTGATGTCTACCATTAGTACATACATAATATACTGAAGTTTATTGGCGAACGTCAAAATAAATAACCTAATCAAAAGAAATGTGAATATCATATAAAAGTTGATAAATCACGTAAAGTGTCTAATCGTAGCTCGATTGGTAAATATTGGTACACGATATAAATGATGTCACGTCTGTATGTACTCGGATCCAGACAGCCGAAACGAATTTGAATAAACAAACGTCCAAAGCTAGGAGTACTAATTCTACTATAATTGAGTTTTTGTCGAAGTGCTTTACATGATGTTGTAGTAATATTTTAATACATACCCTTTTTACGTTCCTATACTGGCCACGGGGCGTTCCTTGTGACGGTCGGGTGGCTTGGAGAATATTCCACTTCGCTGTTTCAGTGCAAATTGACTGGGATACGGGTATTTTACCAAGGCGAGTGTCAGATTTTTTCCAAAGGCCTCCGATGTGATATGAAATGTTATTCAATATTAATTGTACTTACCTAAAATCATTTTAATTATGTTTTGTTAATTAGAAGCTATTGTAATAAAGCTATTGGTATCAATACTATGTTCAACCCAATGCGTATTGTACTACGCTGGTTTGACTACTTAGCACGGCTAGCGTCTGTAACTGATCGTATTTTGGCCATATTTTCACTATGCTCTGGCTTAGGATGAGGCTTAAAATAACTACTTTCGACTGTAACTGCTATAATACAAAGTCATTAAATTTCTGTACCATAAAACCTGTACATTGCAATCTCTGGTATCGCCATATTCTTAGTTATCTTTTAATCACCACAAAATCCATACAGTGTAAAGTGCAGCATATTTCTGGAATATATTAATTAAAATGTAGCGGCAGGCAAGTGGTTAATAGAATTAGTCTCTAAATGCAATTTATCCATCAACACCAGCATTCAAACTTGTTGTTATGAATTCCCAGACAGAACAACAACAACATAGCCGTAAAACCATAACACACGTGTTAACAAGGATACGAAAACAAAACGTGCGACCGGTTCGTTCTGCGCATCAAAGTATTACTTGGTTCATGCTTTTCGTCTCAAACGTGTTACTACAAGGCTTAGAGTATCAAGTCCTTGTGTTTTACTTGCAAGTACTTTACAAAACAAAAGAGGTCAAAATTGTTTACTCATAGATTTAAATTCTGTTGTTAGTCGCTATCTTGGGAAATTTTAAAATTTTATAAATACATATATTTTTAACGAATTCTGTTTCTGTTTTAATATAGCTCTGGGTGTCCAGCTGATTGGATATGGATAGTGCCACCGATGTCATCATCTATTACTCCCGTTTTCCATCAAGAGATGGCGTTATACTATCTGAAACCATCTTACGAATACCAGGTTGCTTTTGAATCCAATATAGTTATTAACTTGCTTTTTAATTCGTTAAATATACATAATATATATTTTGTTGCTGATTTTAGGCCGTACGTTCTAGGGGCAAATAAATTGCTTATAACTAAATATAACTTAATATATTATATTTCGTGTACTGTACTTTTCAAGATATTTAGCAAGTAAAGCAAATTTAATATCCAATTATTTACGATTTACGAGTTATAACAGAAACACTATTTTTTTTTGTCTTTTGCGACTTACCTAATATTTCGTGTTATTGACGATCAAAATTATTGAATTTAAGTTAAAGAAATTTATAAAACTTTAGTTGAACTATCGAACAAATAAAAAATCAGAAATATATTATTGCTTTAAAAAATCTTTTAGCTATATCAATTGGTAGTAAATTTAAACAAATTTACAAGTTTAAGAATATTGACATACACCTTCGAACAGGAACCCGCCTGGAAGACCCATCAATGGCAGAAGTCTAAGCCGATCACTGGGAAGAGGCCCATTAATAGAAAATTCCATTTCAAGCAAATCGCTCGAGCTGTGAAATTCACCTCGAAGCTCTTCGGCAGAGCCCTCTCTAAGAGGATCAAGGCTACTGTGCTATATGCAACAGAGACGGGCAAGTCAGAGCAGTATGCGAAGGAATTGGGCGTCATATTCGGACACGCTTTTAATGCTCAGGTAAGCTATGCGCCTTTTAACATTTGAATTTTCATGCTGATCAATTATTATCGATTTAATAATGGTACTACATATGAAATTTACACAATTAGTATATAGAAATACGAGGCAGATTAATTTGATTTAGGTAAATTTCAGCAGTTAGAATAAATTGGCAGTACTTTCAACAGTTAGCATAAATGGGCAGTATCAAGCGATGTTACTATACAATATACTAGACTAGATTGACAATATATCTACTTTCATACCATTTGTATTGAAATACTAGGTTTTCTTTTTAAATATTTGAAAGAATTAAGAAAGAGATCGAAATTGATGAGTTCATTTTGATTTTACCAATTATAATCTATTATTAAATGTGTTGAAATCACAAAAAGAAACAATAAATGGAAATATAATGTTTGCAAAAAAACGATAAAAACATACATATATCGTTTGCCAACAGGTACATTGTATGGCTGATTATGATATAACATCCATTGAGCATGAAGCGCTTCTACTAGTTGTGACGTCAACATTCGGAAATGGTGACCCACCAGAGAATGGAGTGGTTAGTAGTGTTATGATCATAAGAAGCATTACCCTTTAATTTAAAAACTCATTATTCCAAGGCTGAGAAATACTTTAGTTAAGTACGATTTATAAATTCAAAAGGACCTATAATAAATAAACTAAAAGTCAATAGCTTAGACATTTTTTTTCTCCTATTAGTTGTTAGTGGAGAAGTAAAGGAGCGTATATTATGGGGCCTTCAGGTATATTTACATGGAGCAAAGTGAATTATTATCGTTTGAAAGGATATATGTTCGGCAGTTTTAAGTGGGTGATTGTGGTGAACTACACTGAGCAAGAGGTTAATTTAGTAGGATATTTCAAAGTGCGTAGTTAACGATATGGTTACTGCTTTGTAGGCTTTTGGGGAGCATCTCTGCGAGATTTTATATGCGGATCAAGTCGGCGAGGATTCTGCGGGGTAAGATCTAAAAGATGTTTGAGGCTGAAATATTACTTTCGCCAATAATGTTTTGCTTTTACTCTGCTGAGTTCGACTTTTTAATTTTGATATTTCAACCAATATTTATAAGATTCTTCATTTACTGTATATGTTTAAAATAGCTTTCCAGTTCCCATTCACTGAGCATTTGGTTTAAATCATTTAATGATACATCATCTTTTTTAGGTCCGCCCAAATGCTGACTCCTAAATCTTTTATTAAAGCTAACAGTCAAATCGAATTGCAAAGATACGCGGCTGGAAATCCCAAACAATTGAGCCGATTAGAATCACTAAAAGGTAAATTCTTCATTTTATTATTCTATAACAAAAATACCGTTGCCAATGTCATCTTTAGTTTCCAAAATTATCCTTATTGGAAAATCAACTTATGTACCGTACTTATATTGGATGCGGTTCTTTCCTCGGATTGAAAGGGTTCAAAGCTATATAGTATGTGGTTTTTTTAGTGTTATTGAAAAATAAATGAGGTGTAGGGTTAGGTTATTATAAACTCCTATAACGTAGTTGAACAAACAAAAAAGTATATATAGTTTTGTGAATATCAATTGCATACATGTATATTTTATGTAATATGTGTGCTATCACATTTTTGCAGAGTAAACTGTAAAGATTGTTCCTTAGATAAAAATATTTAATTTATTTTAGAATATGTAAGAAACTAATTTGCTTATGTTCACGATTTACTAGTTAAGAGCAAATACACCTAGTTAGGTATATGTTTTGAGAAAGTAAAGTTGTTTTGAAATTAAGGTGATTGTTAAATATTCAAATCTTATAATACAGCGCCTAAATAAACATGTTTTCAATAGAAATATGACACAGTATAGAAAATGGTAAGTACAGTAAACATAATAAAAAATATACACCACGCAAATAATTATTAATTAAAATGGCAGTAAAGCGACGTAATTACGACGATAATTACTGAACGGTCTACTTAAGGCGAAAATTATTTGTGGCATGTTCATAAATTGGCAATAATAAAATTAATTTACGGAAAACAATTTTTCACTGAATTGAGCTTACGTTGTACGTTGACAATCTTCAGTAGACACATATTTATATTTTGATTATTTCGTCATGAAATACTGAGCATTAATTAGTAATTTCATCAAGTGACAATGTTTTTGTATGTATGGATAATATAGGCTTTAGTGATGAATGATTTAAGAAAGATCCTCAATTTAAACCTAGTATTAAATTATTAATGCGTTTAACATATGATTCTCTCTCTTAAGTGGAAAGTTATGGGTTTGATTCCCATCGAGAATAAATAAATATACATATATATATGTGCGATGAACACAAGAAATTTTTTTTTGTGTGGATGTAAAGTTATAGTAGTTTCTATTTGGAAATATCTGTGTGTTTATCTACTGTAGGTTAACTATAGTTTGTGCTGGTTCTGACAAGATTAGTATCAAAGGACCTCTTGTAAATCTTACTTAATACAATAAATTTGCATCGGTTTCAATTGTAATAGTAATCATAGTCTCGGCTAATATAATATAGGTAGTGCAACGGACGCGACGTCTATCGACAGCTTCGGTCCGCTTAGCAACGTTCGCTTCGCGGTGTTCGCTCTCGGCTCTAGCGCTTACCCGAACTTCTGCAATTTCGGCAAGTACGTGGACAAGTTGCTCGGTGACCTCGGTGGCGAACGGATCCACGACCTCGCCACGGGCGACGAAATGTGCGGACAGGATCAGGCCTTCCGCAAATGGGCCTCCAGTGTTTTCAACGTGAGTACAACGTCATTACAATGCGTATAATGTCTGCATATCTTGTTGCTGTAAACACGTCTGTTCTCACATTTTTTTTCAATGTTTGCTTCCTGTTTAAGCGTACATGTAATATATTCCTTGTACGAAATTGATTATATACTTATAAAGTACAAATTTCGATCAATTAGTTATGTTGACATAAATAGTACTTGTTTAATGATCATTATTCAAGGGCGCCACAACTAATTAATTAATTCATTGGTGCACCGCGGAACAGGAACTCTAGTTGCGTAATGTACTCATTTATTATTGTGTAATATTAATTATTAATATTTGGCGTACGTGACTACTGCTTGTAATGCATTATAATTGCATATTTTATTATAATTATAACAGTTATCGAACTAATCGGAGGATGAATTAGCGCTTGTTATTGTTTATGTTACTTACGTTGTCATAACGCTTCCAGCATTTCAATGTTGAGTTAAAATAATACTTAATTGCGTGGTAGCCTTTAATGATTTTACTTATAGTACAAACATCTATAAATCCGTTCTATTTGTTTTGCTTATTCAAATTACTCGTTTAATAGGTGTCCTGCGAAACATTTTGCTTGGACGACGATGAAACACTTCAAGAGGCCAAGCGGGCGCTGGGCACTGTGGCTCTCAGTGAAGAAACAGTACGCTTCGCTCACCCCGCCTGCAAACCACCCGCATTACCTAATGCTCTGCAGTCTGCTGTGAACAGGCAATTAGTTACCTGTGTGGTCAAAGCTAATAGAGATTTAGGCGATTCATCCGCTGAACGATCTACTATCTTCATTGATATGGAACCTAAGGTAAATAAATCTTTCAATCTATTCATTTCTTGGTTATCAGTGTAATTTATAAATAAATTGTGAATGCAATTATATTTTCGAACAAGGAAATCATTTAAGGTTATAGGGTAAATAGTAAGAATTACAATAGTAGAAGGTGCGACTATTTAGTTAAATCACTGTATTATTTTCAAATGAAAATGAATATAAAAATCACGTATATTTCAGAGCGAAATAAAATATGATCCAGGAGATCATGTAGGAATCATTGCTTGCAATCGAAAAGAACTGGTGGATGGCTTACTGGGTCGTTTAAAAGATATTGACAATTACGACAAACCAGTACAACTGCAACTCATGAAAGAGACGCATACCTCCAGTGGTAAGCATGCGTGCATTATCATCATTTTGTCTTAAAAATATTTCATTTAAAATATTCGTAATTTTAAATAAATTATCAATCTTAAAGGACCAGTGAAATCCTGGGAACCGCATGAACGTTTACCAGCTGTAAGCGTGCGTGACTTGTTTACTCGTTTCGTTGATATTACAACTCCGCCAACAACCATTCTTCTACAATACTTGGCGACTACTTGCGACAATGAAGAAGAGAAAAAACAACTCAACCTTCTATCAACTGTAAGTTAACCAAGTATAAATCAAATTAAGTACGGTACGAATTGAACTGTTGAGACTAACTTGATTCATTAAGATAATTTGATATTGACTCGAGTGTCTGTGTTTATCTTGTTTATTTGATACTTTACTGTTTTAGTTAAATAAACTGTTACTGTCAATAGGATCCAGCAGCTTACGAAGACTGGCGTCATTTCCATTTCCCAACACTAACCGAAGTACTGGATCAGTTCCCATCAGCCAAACCAAGTGCTTCGTTACTTGCCGCACTTCTATCACCCTTGCAGCCGAGATTCTACTCGATTTCGTCATCACCAATCGCCCATCCAAAACGATTGCATCTCACAGTGGCCGTAGTTTCGTACCGCACTCAAGGTTAGTACGAGTAAATAAACATTAGTCTCGCGGAGTCACTATAATAGCACCTCATTGTTTATTACTGTCGATGCCCACATACATACGTTTCGCTTGCTAAATTATGAATTCCAGTGAAAATCTGATTACAATGTGATCTATTTTTGTTTGTTTCGAGCTTCATTTGCAGTTTTCTCGGAAAAAGATCGCCTAATTACAACCAAAGTAGGTTTCTGTCTATTTATAAGGGAGATTGATTATGATGATGTCATATTCAAACAGATGGCGAAGGTCCTATCCACTACGGTGTTTGTTCGAACTATCTTATGGAACGTAAGCCTGGCGATGAAGTTTATCTATTTATCCGAAGGTAAACATTGTGTATAACGTCGTTTATTATGTATTGCATCATTCTGTATTCTGTGCATTGACGTGTTCATAATATTTCAGTGCTCCAAATTTCCATCTTCCACAAGATCTGTCAGTTCCTCTTATACTGATAGGCCCCGGTACCGGAATAGCTCCATTCCGAGGATTTTGGCATCATCGCAGAGCCCAGTTGAATTCTCGTAACCGTTCAATGGCTGGTCCAGTTTGGCTATTCTTCGGATGTCGAACCAAGCCTATGGACTTATATCGAGAAGAGAAAGAGCAGGCGCTTAAAGACGGTGTACTCACTAAAGTCTTCCTTGCTTTGTCAAGGGAAAAACAGTTTCCTAAGGTAATCCTTTATCACCGCCAGCTAAAGTATTATTATTTATTTAATTGTTATGTATTTAGGTACAATAGCTTTTAGAAATGTGTTGTACCTACATACATAGTACGTTTTCATAGTCAATTTTTGGGTATGGAATTGACTGATTCAAATAGTGGTTTTATACATATCACCAATATCAATTATTTTAGACGTACGTTCAAGAATTAGCAGAAAAGGAAGGTCCAGAAATCCACGACCTGCTTGTTAATAAAGGTGCGCATTTCTATGTGTGCGGTGACTGCAAAATGGCTGAAGATGTCCATCAGAAATTGAAAGGAATTATTAAGAAGCATGGTAACTTGAATGACGAGCAAGTGCAGAATTTCATGTTTACTCTGAAGGTTAGTTCATTTTATTTATCTCGACTACTTTTAATGTGTTTTATTTGAAATTAATGATATAAATAAAAATTATCTGAACAGAGTTGATTAATTTATTTGACTTGTAAGCAATTAGAAGATAACTGGCCACGCTTTGATTTCTTTATTACAATTTATTGTTTACAAATTCACCTATGAATTTCTTAACTTTTCTATAATATTAATTGTTTTTCCTGTTTCTTACATTTTGTACATTTAAGCAGCTCATTTCATTAATATAAATGTTTATTCTGTTTGATTTTATGCATACTATATATTAGTCGCCAATGGGGAATAACAATTAAATATTTTAATATCCATACTTAACAAATGTATCATCATAGTATTATTCTCCACCCAGTCGTGTAAGGGCAGCGTGCCGGAGTAAGCTCCGGGCTTCCCGCATTTGCAGTAAGCCCTCTGTCCAGTACGTATCTTATTATTAAACAAATTCTATCACTAGGAGGAGAACCGTTACCACGAGGATATTTTCGGCATCACACTCCGCACTGCTGAAGTCCACAGTGCGTCTCGAGAGTCTGCGCGCAGGAACCGAGTGGCTGCGCAACCATGACGCAGGTCTTCACGGTTCCGAACCAATATCCTTGTGTAACCAACCAGTATTATTATGTAAGGTTCTGCTTTAAAATGTATGATGTACTTTTTTGAAAATAAATTATCAACGAGGTGGGATCTTTCACTTGAATGACTTTGAATCAAGGATAACTCGTGACTTTGAAATATTTAGAACGATTTAATATATAATAATATAAACTAAATCACTTCAAATATTGTTATATAATATATAATACTTTATTAATTAATTTAATTTTTCTAAATTTTAACGTCTTTACCGCTTTATTTCAAAAATGTCAATCGAATGGGCATTTAAGCAAATGTTTTGTTGCAATAAATTAAAATTAAAAGCTTTTTAGTAAGCATATGAATAATGGTTCGACTATCTCGTCTTTGAAGCAGGCGATAAAAGTTAATTGGGCCCCTTTATGTATGCATAGTTTAGATTACGTCCGAGTTCCAAATTTCATCAAAGTCACTTTTTTTGATTCTGTATGTTGTTGATTGAATATAAATGATTTCATTCAAAAATCATATTTATGAATAATTAGATTGTATTATGCATATCAATAATCTCTTCAAAAATTGTATTCTCTTTAGATAATAATGAACTTAATATTGCAAAAAAAATAATTCTTATAATCTTCGGAAATAATTAAATTTAATGCAAATTTCGCTGGAGTGTGTCGGTTAAGCAGTTCCAATTGTCATTCATACTATGTACTTTGGCTTCGTTGAAAATGACATTGTCATATGACAGGCGTTTTGATGGCTGCAAGGATTTGAAGCAGGGTGTATTTAAATTATATAACGCACAAAGTGTCTATTTTATTTCAAAGTATTTCTTTCAGTAGCTTATATTCTCCCTCATTTACTGTGTAACATATTAATTAAAATAAAGCGAATTCGCTATTGAATCATCATAATTAGCTTGTAATTTATCTAATTTTAATAAAATAATACATTTTATATAATATAATCAAATCTCGTTGTCCTTATACTCAAAATTATCATCGTCCATTAACTGCTTATGCTCATACATATGAATTTTAATAGAACGATTATGTACACTTTAGGTGTTATATTCCAAAATATTTTTAATGAGTAGGCAAAAACAACGATAACGTTCATAGATCAATTCTTATTGCCAAATTTTGTACAGTTTAGATAATCTTAGGTTACTTCTTTATGCTTTTGTAAATATCTTCAACGCTTTTGTGTTCTTTATGCGCAAATTTTGTTTGCATTCTTTTGATGACTCTTCATCTTTGTAATACATTTTAATAAAACCCACAATGTTTTTAAATTCAATATTAATCTTCGAATCTAATGCTATATGTACAACAGAAATTTGATCGAATTGAACGTCGGGTGCAACATTATCGTCTCCGACTAAGTTTATGTTAATTGTGGTAGCTTTATAGTTCTGTCCTATAATACTTTTACTGTACTGTGTGTTGAATTTGTGATCCTTAAGGCTAGTCGTAAGAAATGTATTCATATTTTCTATTATTCATGTTATGAATTTAATATACAATCTTTCTAACGAATAATATTTCTATTATTATCTATTTAAAATAAAATACTTATGACGATTATAATTAATGTCTTTAACAAATATTTACAAGTTAATA
Organism: Oxynetra stangelandi; assembly: GCA_018239345.1. Lineage (NCBI taxonomy): Eukaryota > Metazoa > Arthropoda > Insecta > Lepidoptera > Hesperiidae > Oxynetra > Oxynetra stangelandi. The sequence continues at coordinate 11,316 of DVPR01000468.1, forward strand.
TCATATCTTCTTATTATAAAGGAGCACTTTGGGACTAAAATTTGAAAATAAAATTATTGTTAATATTCAAATTCATATCACATATATGTATCTAAAAATAATATTGCACCATTTCGAATATTAATGGTAAATTTCGATTGTAAAAAAAAAACAATATTTTAATGATAGTTTTGACTTTAAAACTATACTTCCGTGAATATTTGTGTTATTAACAAAATAAAGTTCCTTAAAATTCAAACCTGTCTTTTATTTTTCGCCCACTTACTATTTTCTCAAGTGATACATATGCATTTCTGAACTACGGAAAACATTCTTAAATAATATTTATCATTACATCTGTTCTTGAAAGCCAACATAATAATAAATATCAGATTTGCGCCAATTGTTGACATTAACTAGTATTTAACATCACTGTACCCATTTTGTAATTGAATCATCGTCTAATAAAGCTACGTCATCTTCTGGTAAAACACGAAGCAGTATACAGCAATGGTAGAAAAATCATCGTAGTTTCCAAAATGCAACCACCAATATTTATTAATCGTCGAACAAACTTGTGCGTCAAGACGAACACAAAACAGGATATATTTTTTAATACTTGTTCACTGTCACGTACGCATTTAGTTGTCCTTAATACTGAATAAGAAAGATAAATTTTTGATATGAGATTGCTCACTAAATAATTTTTAAGGAAATGATAATGTAGACGAAGCACGTCAGGTTTGCAAGGACAGAGATGTTTGGCACTCCGAGCTCTCTGCCCACCCCGCTAGGGACCTAGCGTGACGGTTATTTTTTTATTTATCTTATTTTGTTTTGGCGTCTTTATAAATCCGTATAACGCCCACATGTTTATTTATTGTGTGTATAAATTATGTAACAAAATTTTGTACGAAACTCATGAACACTTGGCTTGTAAAATATCGTGTGCCCACACAATATTCATCATCAACCAATTTATCGTTTCGCCCTTGGACATACGTCTCTATTGCGAAGAAGAATAGAGGTTAAAGAAGAAAAGCATAATCACGTTGGTCAATTGTAGATTGGGACATTCGATACAGTATTTCGGCTAAACTTAGAAGAATTAAGTTAATATTGGGGATTCAATATAACAATATTGTTCTATATGGTATAGTGTTTCAGTTACAAGTTACCAGTTGACCAAAAAACTTCCCGTTAAAACTTGAAATTGAAATGTTTAATTCAAGAAGATAACTTCAAAATTTATGTCGCACTATTGTGACGTATGTAATTCTGTATAATACATTTTCCACTATTTCTATCAGACACAACCGTCAGATCTAACTGTATGTAGGAATAAGTTTTTCCCATACATAAACATGTAACCACTAAAGTGTAAATAATTCCTATAATTTCCTGATTCATTTGTACTTTATTCATGACTCAAAATCGTTCATACTCGTATCTGTTTGGCCACTTACGGCTAATTGCGGTTTTATGCAAATAGATATCACTGTTTACAAGATAACATTTACATGGCGCCTATTATAAATTATCATTGGACAAATGATGGATAATAATATATTCAGATTTTATGCTTTGATATAATCTGCAAGAGACGATTTCTTTGTTTCAATAATTGACACAGCAAAGATAAAAATCATAGTGAAGAACATTTGTTACTTGGCACTGTGTGTCGAGCGTAATTTTTTACCTACTAGGAACGTAAAATAAAATTAGTATGGAATTGAAACAGCGCCGTCTGGCGACAACAGTGAGAACGTTGGCAACAGCCAACCAAGTGCGCTAACGCGATCAAGTCCGAGTAGCTCGATATCGAACGCATAAAAACATCGCACGCAGCCCACTGTTCAGATGTAAGGAAAGGAACAGGAAGGATGAAGAATCTTACTATTAAAAGAGTTATGTGCAAGGACGTGGATGACTGTAAAGAAAAAATAGGATGCGTTAAAAATTATGTGGCTGAGATCTATATATCAATTAACAGATGCCCGCTAATAAACGGGAATGGGTGAATACTATTGTGAATTTTTCACGTCACCTCAAATACCATCTTCACTCTAGTTATAGATCTCTGTTACTTGCGATGATTGTCCTCATAGAGGATATTGACCTCGGCAATTGATTTTATCATTCCCGTTGCCATTACTTGACTCACTAAAGTGAACAGATGTTATAAATTTCAGTTATACAGTCATCGGACCAACGGGAAATACCAAATGTCCGAACACACTATTTTAAATATCGAACCATTATAAAAGAGAAAGGAAAGTGAAATAAATATGTTTGCCAGACGTTAGTAAATTATTACATTGTCTGGCAAGAAAATACAAGTTAGTAAATACATATAGGAAACAAATAATTGAAAAAATAATCTGAAAGTTTTTACGATTATGATATTACAATAAACGTTACTCAACCCTGGAGTTCGTAAAATAACCGTGATATCATTAAAATGAGTTTAAATAAGATTTAAGTATCAATATATAAATGACTAAACAATGTTATCATAACAGTTTTAT
>DVPR01000469.1:0-13819 GCA_018239345.1 Oxynetra stangelandi
TGCGCATCTGGATGATGTTATTTTTAAGAAATGATTTTCCCAAATGTTAATTTTAATTTAAAAATAAATTGGTTATATTATTACTTTTGTTTTTTTTTTTATGAATTTTTCAAATTCGCAAAACTCCGAGGCCCACCCTTTATATATGTTATTCCATAGATCTCCAACTCATTTATACATTTTCAATTTCAGCACCAACACGGAAAGAGTATAAATCTCTTATAATTATAGTTATGCGTGTGAGGCAAATATATATTATCGCTATTGTTGTACTTTCATAAAGTACACCAACACAATGCTCTTTGTATCAGAGAAATATGTTTTGCATCCAAATTGCAAACCCCGACCGGTTTATATGTTTCGAAATTTCTCACAACACGCTCAAAGGGATATCCACAATACAATACATTAGTGAAATTAAATGAGAATGCATCAAGACGGAGTTTAGAGCTGGTACGGACCGGCTTGAGCGAGTCAGGTGGGCCGTAGCGCTACGTAGGCGTTTCGTAGCACACCGTAGACGTGGCGTAGAGACCGCGAAGAGAACTCCAAATTGCGTAGCCGCTACGAATTTTGATTGATTGAATGGATACTGATAAAGTGATCTATATCTGATTACTTTTATAAAAAAGGACATCGGTTACTATGTTATGTTTGTATATTAAAGGTAATATGTGAAAGTGAAATGTTTTCGTTCATTTATATTAGAAATAACATCGCATTCATGTTACTTGCTTTTAAACGCTTAAGTGAAAATCGCTGAAGTTAAATCCAGATTTAAATAAAATCTTTTAAGCTGTACAGTCACAGGAATGCTTTATTATAAATATGTTTTAGCTTACTATTTCTGAAACATTTCATAATTATAATTTTATCCTGTCCGGTTCGAGGTCAGTAGATATTTACGGGCGGCAGCACTCACATGTGACCACTGCATGTCTATTTGCTGTGCTCTTGTAATAAAAAACGCAATCAAATATTTTCACATTAATCGTCTTGTATGTTATAAAATATATTGTCAATTATCTTTATCGATATGTACACATCACATCACCATCTCGACAGTCCCAGGAGCACGGTGCCAATCCCCTTTGTTCTCGACAATCGATATCTGGAGCTATCGGTGCGCGGTGTCGCTCGCACTCTACCCACTATCGATAAACAAGTCACCTTATTTACCTGCCGATATAAGCATAGAGATGAAAATGACTTCACAATAAACTAAGGGGTATTAATTGTATTTTATCATCTCCTCGACATCTCCTCATACGGTCATCTGATCTCAAATAATGTTATTAGGCCTAATAAACTACATAAACAGGTTTGCAAGGACAGAGATGTTTGGCATTCCGTGCTCTCTGCCTACCCCATTACCGACCTGGCGTGACGGTTATTTATTTATTTAACTACATAAATACGTTGCAATGTGTGTATTTATTTAATTTAATGTTTAACCGATAACTAGATTTAGCAAATGGCAGACTGTATGTCTAGAGGTTAGCTTTACCACTAAATTTATATATTTTTTCTATACGTCCAGTACATAGAACAAATACTTCCGCTCATCACTCTGCTCATAAGTATTTGTTTCGAGTGGGAATAGAACCCGCGACGAGTTCAACAGAGTTCATATGAGGATCATAAACCACTGCACCTAAGCGTCAGTCGAACAGATAAAGGACGTATGGTTCAAAAATCGTAGTAATTGTTTTATTTTTGTCTCATTATCCTAGGACATCTCTACACGGCCATCTGATCGCAAAGTAGGCACTTAAACAATGCCTGTGTTATGGTAACCGGACGGCTGATAAACTACTTACATATAGATATATAATTATATAGATACTTTTCACATGCAGACATAGTGCAAATACATCTGCTCATCACACAAATATTTGTTCCGAGTGAAAATCGAACCCACGATCCCCATATCATTAATCATTACACCAACGGACATATGATTCAAAGGTCGCAGCATAGAGGTTAACTTTTGGTAAATTTAAATCGAAAATACTTACCTGGCAAATTACTATTGGTGAGTAAGACGACAAAGTAAGCCATTCTTATCCATTAGAAGTTTGACGAGAACATCGATATGTTGTAAATTGATTTCCTGTATCGCTAAGCGACGAAACGTGTTTGCGTCATCAATAGAATTCTTTCCGGAACATTCTAAATGGTGATTTATCACTGGCTCACGCGTTAGCTGAGATTCTCAAGTTGTCAGTAGATATATGTAGAAGGGAATAGGTATATCTTGGTATAAGGCTGTAATAAAGTTTCAAACGAGACAGTTCTAAAAGTTGTTAACGTGTCCAAAGTAGCTATATACATAATTATATGCGTATAGTTATAAAATTGACTTTTAATTTATAATTTAAAAGCTAACATTAAAGTTTACAAGTCCACTGCGATGCTAATTTTCCAGTACTGTAACGTTAAACTGGGCTCAATTTCGGTCTGCTTATAATCCCGTGACGGAAAATTCTAACGGCAAAGCATTTCGGCAAAAAGTTTCAGCAAATTATTTAATAATTCATTAATATTTAATCAAATTATCAAAATCAAATATTTAAGCTAATTATTTAACATTTAATCTGCGATACGTGGAAAGTTTTTTCAATACTTTTGCGTGAAACTTGAATAAATTAACGTATAAGTTATAATAACTTTGCATATTTTTCACTTTTCTATAAACAAAAAAACTAGTATACTTTTGTCAATTTACAAATCCTAATTAGAAGTACACACGATATCATGTTTGTAATTAAGTCTTTAAGCATTAACACAGTTAATATTATTATAAGTAATGCAAGCAAACATGCAAATAAGTTCCACTACAGTGGACTCTTCTAGCATCTTCTGTATCACTCTGTGCTCCTACGGATTAGATAATAATAAGATCCAGGGACAACTCACACGAAGCTCTGATCGCAAACTAGTCAAAGCCTGTGCTACGGTGGCCAGGCGGCTGATAAACTACATACAAATATGTATGTATACATATGTACCTACACACATAAATATATATATATATATATATATATAGTTAATTTTACCCCCCGATACAAAACAATTATTCGCGCTGTACACATAATTTCTATCCTGGATATAAATCGAGCACAAACCGCTGGCACAGTATGCAGCGTCGCTAACCACTAGACTTACAGTTCAGTACACATATGCCACCGTATATAAAAGGTTATCTACGCAGATACTCAGTAAGTTGATAAATATACGTTTGATAATTAATTAATTAATGCAATGTGTCAGGCTTTACTTTGCGGAAATCCATTGTTGATTAAATGAACCTCAATTATTTCACAATATTCCGCGAATCCAGTACATAAGGGTGTATACATGTGCGTACAGGAGTACCGCCCTCCCTCCCGCAGAGATATGCACATGCAGCCGTTGCTCTCCTAAAGGATACGAGCATATGCAAACAGTATACAAATGCCTATACCACCGTATATATGAGCCTGTATCACGATATATATGTGCCTATACCAACGTATATATGTGCCTGTATCAAGATATACATGTGCCTATATAACCGTATAAATGTGCCTCTATATATACCGTATATAGGGTACTTATTACGTATTCGTATATGTGTTTATGTCACCTTATATGTATATGTCCCTTATCAGCATAAATATAAGTGCCTTTATTACCGTACAATTGATTATAATTGTATATACATATTTCCGCGGAGGAACTCTGGTGGCTCGTAACGTGGGTTGTTCTAACCCATATCAGGCACCAGGATCGCACAAAGTAAGATCTAAAATTTTACCTAGAATGATCTAAAACCTTATCTCCAGTACATATATATACATACGTATGTAGGAAGGTAAAGGGCGTTGAATTCATTTCACCAAAGATAACCATTTGCAAGTTAAGTAATAAATCAATATAAATATATTCGAGAGGTTTCTCGAAATTTCCACAGCGTTCCCCTTAAGCTGACATACACAAGCTTTCTTACTTACTGCCGACTTCACATCGGTCTGTATCTTATAAATATCGATTTGAAGATTATAGTTTCTGTTTTTTAAAAGCGCAGAGTTCGATGCATTTATAATTGCATTACAAGTGCTGATGATATATGATATATAGTGCACGTTATATTTTAACTATCTGTAGTCATTCATGTAGTATCATACAAAAAAATTACACGATATTAAGATGTCGATGTCAACATGTTCCTCTGCTGGCCATAGTTCGCCACGCTGCCCAAATCTCGGCTAGCAGACTTCACACGCCTAAGAGAACATTATGGCGAACTCAGTGTCTTAAAAGGTCATTAAAGTTATAAAAAAAACCCAAACAAAAGAAAATCGTTTATGGTTCATTAATCGTGCGTAGATTTCTTTTTAAACAATGATTAGGGCCACTCCTTTGAACTATTGACTGAGTTAGCTGTCCCGCTTTTTCATTGAATAGCTGTTTCCGAACACGTGTGGTCCATACTAGGTCGGCTGGTCGCTTCCTGTCGAATGATATCGGAAACTGAACGCCGATTATTCGTATTAAAAAGTTTAGTTCAAATGACTTTGCGGTGATAGCGTGTCTATGTGTGTGTGTGTGTGTGAACTTTTTTCTGAAGGACTAGTTCTAGAATATTCCAGAAATGTTCTGCAGATTTGGCATGTACAGATGTAGACCGTCGATCTAATGTAACGCTATCTTGGGATCCATTCTTCTTAAGATCGATCACGTATCTCTATCACATAAGACTAAAGATAAGACAAAAATCTTAGTGACATTTTTCGTCATCCTATCATTTTGTTTGACACTGAAACCATATAGTCAATTTAAGCTATTTATAATTTCGATTCGACAGAACAGTGTGAACTGCTGCATTGCAGCAAACGCAGTTGCTGGAATACCATGAAATGCCTGCGCTCTGTGAACGCCCGCAGATATTACCATAACTAAAATCACTGTTCCTTTGTTTCAGGTTGGGTTTGATCTCACAGTGGAGCGCGCTGGCCGGCAGATACGGGGGGTTCCCAGCGCCCTGGTACTGGCAGAGGCCGCACGAGAGGACGCCACCTAGAGGTGATTATTGTTTCATACTAAAAACTAATCCATTTCATGAAGTGCTTGTACTTTGTCTATCTATCTCATAAAAACTGTTTAAGGGAATTAGTGCCCCGTTTAACAACATATAAGTATGTATATAGCAATTCTAATATCCTATATACAGTAGACATGAGTAAATTAGACATTTAATGAAATATATTGAGAGACATCTTCACAGACGGCCGGCCATCTGATCTTAAGCTAGGTACGTTGCTTAAGACTGTTACAGTCATTGGATCGTTAATAAACTGCATCAAATATACAAATACTTATATAGCTATTGTTTTACACCCGAACACAAATGCTCATCACACAAATATTTGTTGTGGGTGGGAATCGAACCCGTTGACCCTCGGCTCAGTTGCACTGACACACCAACGGGCCAGTCGAACGTTGTACATTCAATTTTACACGTATCACAAATGTATCACGTATGACGTATAACGATTGAAAACATGCGTGTTTTACAAGTTACAAAGTCACTCGGTACACAGGTGCAAGGGACTAGATGTAACACGCGCTGAACTCCCGAGAATACAGTTACATAGGCACATTTTTCAATCTGGCAACACCGCAGCGCGCCCGGTGTCACCGCACTGCTAGGGCTTTGGCGCGGCGACTGGCCGGCGATTCGGCGCACTCGGGTTACGCCGATTTCGAGGGGCGACGACGGCGACGGATCCGTTTTGTCACCGCGAATATACTCGTACGACGCACCAATGCCATGTTATAAATCTATTTGCGTTGATTTTGATTTATTAAATGGGTTTTTTTATTTTGTGTCTGGCAACACAGCGCGCTCGTTGCGGTGAACGGTTGGTGAACATTCTTATAGTTTTTTTAATGCTGTTAGGGTGGCAGTCAAGATTGGTTAATGTTTATGTTTGTGGTATATTATGATAGATTGAGAAGGATTAAGGCCATAGACCGCCATGCTTGCCAAGTGCGGGTTAGCAGACTTCACAGGTCTTAGAGAATATTGTAAAAACTCTTGTGGGCAAGGTTCAGGATGTATTTCGTCAAGGTTATAGCAAGATATATATAGCTTTGAGATGCACATTGTTAATCAAGAGGTGTGCGCTAGGATTTAAAACGGGGACTTTGGGGGCTGGGAGATTGGATTCGAAGCCGCTAGGCCTCTGAATAGGGTTAGGTTCCGAGTTGAATTACTTAAAAAAAAATATAGTTTGGCTAGCATTGAGATAGCTAACCAGACTTAAAATCAAATAAAATATAGTTTATTAATTAATATTAATAAATATTTTGCAAATTTAATTGCAATAAGTACTATACATATAAAATTGAAATCACACGTCACCTTTGGTTAATTTAATAGGAAATGGCTTGTTTCAATTATTAGCAGTGGTTTATGTTAGTAAAAAATATAAAGATAAAAATAATCTGCACATTTTTCTTTAATGTTTTTCGTTTGTTCCAATTGAAATGTCGTTTTAGTCATTACCAATACGCATAAATTGTTTCTACATATGTCATGGAATAAGCAGTCAGTTTCGATGTAGGAAAACATCTCTGCACATCTTAGAGTTCCAACATTTGGCCGGACTAAAGCCATGACTCTTTTCATTCTGAGAGGAAACTCATCGAGCATTGGAACAAGAAGAGGCTTGATAATGAAAGACGATCTGTTCCAATTACGCCAAATTAGGGCTAAATTTATTCTAATAAACAAAATCAATCTTCAACAACATCGTCTCAAAACTTTCGTAGATAATAAGTTGTTACACGCAATGTTTTCAAAACCGACCGTTAGTCGCCGCAGCTCCATGAGAAACAAGTTTGTCGTTACATTTATGGCGGAGCAATCGTCATCCTCGTCTGCTCCCTCAACCCCACTCATTTCGCTTTAATTTTCCAAAACCCATCTCGGCGAAACAAAAGCAGCGCCATTTCACGCGGCCCAAACCGACCGAACAATGCCCTTCTGCCATCCGCGCTACAATTATCTACGTATAGCAACACTGAAAATGTCAAACATGCTGCCGTCCCGCTCGCACGTGCGCGACCCGTATGGCGTAGAGATGGGATGCAAAAGGTGAATTTGCATTTTTTATCGGATTCTTCAATGTCTTGATTGGATTATTAGCTTTAGTTAGAATAATATCAGGATAATTTCGCAAATATATATCGTAATTAAGTATATTATCTTTATTAAAAATACTTAGGTCAATATATTAAATTTGTTTAATAATTTTCTTATATAGAAACACATCTATATATAACCCTTACGTATCTGTTACGTTCATATTAAAAATGAACTCACATAAAATTGATTTTTTTTTAAATTCCCTACTATCTTTTTTCTTTGTTATGTTTTTTGGTAACTTGTACCTTGGTTAACCAAAGACATTGGAAAAATATTTGAAAAATAAAATAAAAGAAGTATATAAAATAGGTACAAGGAAAACAAGTAATTCATGAAGAAGAAAGGAAAGAATTTTCAAATATGATAATTAAATCAATTAAAATCGCACTAACGCACATCGTAACTAAATAGAGACGTTACCTATAAGTCGTGACAACATAAAAATATGTAATTTTTTATTTATTCATCGTAAATAACAGTAATAAATAATTTACAAACCAAATTATTACCACTACGTAGCAAATTCACACACTAAATCGTTTCATGCATTATAAAAAAAAAACCAATTAGATCAAAAACATTATAAACTTTAACTTGCCTCATTGTACCGTTTACGGCACATCACTAGTCAACACGGCTCGCGCCAAAAGCCGTGTGGCTACGTTGATGTCGTGCGGTTGTTTTAATATCCGAATGCGGTACGGCCGCGTTGCAGTTGTTTTAGCGGATTCGTTCCTTTTATTTTGTATCGATGTCCCTTATTTGTGCAAGTGATGCGGCAAGTTGACTCTGATTGCGAATCTAAATCTAGGACTACAGATTAAAAAGCTTGAAAAAAAAAAGAAACGTCAAATGGGTTTTATGCAACTGTTGTTGTGCCGCGCTGTTTTATTGTTTTGTCTTTTTTGCGTTTAGTTTTTTTATTTATTTGTTTTTCTGCCAAGTCCGCTTTATATAGATTTAAATGTTAGGAAAATTTATTGAAATGAAAGATAAATACAGCGAGAATTATTTGCGTTATAAATACAACAGTCGCCATTGCGGTTTCAATGTTTTTGACGAACAAAGACGAACATATATTTTTTATAAAATTTCTGTCAGAACGACTCAGGTTTCTTGAAAATGAGTTTTTTAAAACGCCCTGCACGGTGGTGTCTCAGTTTTGCCATCTCTCGTGTTAAATCACTTCACATCACCCACTTATAAACATCTCAAACGCATTCAATAACAGACTTATAAACTGCTTAACTGGTAAGCGTTTGTGTAAACAGCAAGCCAACAGTAACAAAGGATTACTTCACGGGGCTTCTAAAATCAATGCGAATCACAGTCAACATGGTCCAGTAAACACGACCTCTTTAACATACAACTATTAATAACCACCAGAGTTCCTCATAAATTGGTCATGCACCTTTGTGTTAACTTAAAAGTGGAACTTCGAGGTAATTTTAACCTTAAACTGTTTGAAATAGAGTTTGGAATTAGTTTAATTGTCTGTAACATGAGTGCTCCCATTTCGATTGTAGTGATTCATTCAACGCGGCTGATGACATTCGACTTCGCGCCCTTATCGTGTTCGAAATTTGATTTTGTTTTTTTTTTTGTGGAATGCCATGTCGTACAGTGCCAATATGTTTTTTCCTTATCTATTATTTTGTAAAATCATATAAAATGAACGTCTAATAGTAGTCAAATACTTCTGATGCATCTTATAATGGTAATGCACGAACCGGATAAAAAAAAAGGGTTTCGATTCGGAGAACCTTTTTTGCTAATTTAAAGACATTAAAAACAATTCGTACTAAAATAAGGGTGTTTTAAAACTAAGCACTGAGCGCAATGTAGACCAACTGTGGTAACATAAATGGATACAGATTATAAAAAAAGAGTTAACAATAGATAATTTGTATAGTATAGTCTGTTACGAGGTTATTTTTTTATATAACCATAAATTAGGCGGAGCCTTCGCTCCGGTGATTAAGTTGAAACAGACACAGCAAATATCAATGATCATGACACAAATATTTGTCTTGAGCGAGAATCGAATCTACGACTCAGCACCACCTGGTCGGTCATATCTATCTATATACTTAAATACGTGACCTACAATTCACCTAGTATATACGACACAGATTTACCTTACATATTACAACAAAAGCCGCCAAATTGCTTAATCGTGTACGCGGGATCAGGAACCGAATCGAATTAATTCGCCTATTAATTGGATATCGAAAAAACACAGCGCATTCGTATTCGAAACCTGTAAACTGTAATCCCTATGTACACACACTTTGAAGGTAGTGAAATTATACACAATAAATAGGCCTCAAATAGCTCCACAGACATACTCAGTGCGGTGGGAAACAGAAATATACGGAAACAGATAATACGATGCACAGAAACGGATAATACAATTTACAGAAATTGATAATACGATTTTTGTAGAATCAATTTTTGTAGGTTTATTATTTAGTCAGACGATATGTGGATAGATGATGAAGTTTATGATGGTGAAGATGATGAATATTAAAAATTTCAGCTTTTTTCAACATCGGCGACACATACGTATGCTTATTTTCTCTCTTACCCTACGTACAGGTTGTTAGATCAGCGTAATGCATACGTAACAGATCCGTTCCAATTTAATTGAATCCTATCACTTTTGTCACAGACATTTTTGGTTACATTTATAACATTGTTACAGAAGATTCCATCACCAACGAAGAGTGCTCAGCCGGCGGCTCCCCCCGCGCCCGCAGTCCCCCCCGCGCCACAACACCCCCGTCGCCCTCGCGCTCCTCGCCCCGCTCTCCTCGCCTCCACCCGGCGCTGTACCCCCAGCAGCAAGATCCTCAAGACTCCGACCCGGACGTGGACGAAAGCGACGACTTCGACAAGGACGAGAAGAGGGACCCCAACGCAAACCTCGGCAAGAGAAAGAAGAAGACGCGAACCGTCTTCTCCCGTTCCCAAGTGTTCCAGCTCGAGTCGACGTTCGACATGAAGCGATACCTCAGCAGCTCGGAGCGTGCCGGCCTGGCGGCGAGCCTGCACCTGACCGAGACGCAGGTGAAGATCTGGTTCCAGAACCGTCGCAACAAGTGGAAGAGGCAGCTGGCAGCCGAGCTGGAGGCGGCCAACATGGCGCACGCCGCGCAGCGCCTGGTGCGCGTGCCCATCCTGTACCACGAGTCGCGGCCGACGGCGCTGCCGCACGCGCCGCTGCCGCTGCACGCGCAGTACTCGGGCGAGGCGGCCGTGTACTTCCCCGGGCAGCCGCCGCAGCCGCTGCAGCCGCTGCCCGCCTCGCCCGTGGCCTCGCGAGCGCCGCTGTCCAGCCTAGTGTAGTGAACGTGGGCCACCTGTTGGAACTAACGAACTAGTCATGTGTCGGGGAAGTGTCGAAATGCCAAATCAAATAAATTCTAGTTAGTTAGTTAGTGTACGACTGTATGTATGTATTGTACGTAATTTGAATGAGCTTTAGATTATTATTGTTTTTGTGCCCGTTGTCGGATACGATGTCGTGGTCGGATGTCGAATCGATATTAAAGCGCTTAGAATATAAACATATTTATCTGTTAATTAGCCGATGTCCAGTTTTGGGTCCGATACTAATGTATAGTACAATCCCGTGGTCCATCGGAATTATAAATAAAAATAACCGTCACGCCAGGTCCCTAGCGGGGTAGGCAGAGAGCACGGAGTGCCAAAAATCTCTGTCGTCGCAAACCTGACGTACTTCGTTTACATTCATCAGCCTCTTTATGCATACACGCCGGTTTCGGAGGCTCTTGACTGCCCCATCTTGTAGTATATATCGGAATTATATATATATATATATATATACATACATGCTGGAACTGTGTGCGTCAGCCAACCGTCCTCGCCACGAGCAGGGTAGACAGATTAGCGAAATATCATTAGATGGATGTCTATAAACCGCGAACACACATCGGCCCCCACCGACGATACCGTCTCGGACAACGTGCGATCGCCCTTGCTGAGTAAATTTCACCTTTGTTTCCATCAATCGTATAGAGAATGTTGAAGGTTGAAGTAATAATTGTAACGTACAAAGTCGTTCTCATCCCTCCCCAACCTCACTCCACCCGCCATATTTGTAAAATACTGTAAATAGAGAAATGTTTTAATGAAAATCTTCTTGTATTTTATTCTGTGCTAAGTATTGGTTAATGTTGTAAATAATTGAGTAGACAACTCATGGAACTCATTTGTGAGATGACGCGTTTTGTGTATAAATTGTCTGAGGAACATGGCAACAATTTCCCATTGAAAGTGTTGTTCTGTATATTTTAGTGTGCGCGGTAAGATTGACAACCAAATGCAGTGTTACCATTATTTTAAATACTGCTGTCACTGAGAGTATTGTATTAAGTATTATTCATTTAACATTTGTTCTTTGGTCATAATAATGGCCAGATGTGTGTACCTACCACAGCTATTATCTAAATGTCATTATGTTGTTCTTATTTAACTTAAATTCATATATTTTTTTCACAATAATTATCAGGTAATTTACAGTTATCGTTTGACTATAAATCTGTAGAGAGATTCTTGGATATAGACAAATATTGAGATGTATTCTAGGGCCTGAATTAATAATTAATGCCTTTGGCATCTCCACACACAGCCACCTGATCCTTAACCAAGCAAACCCTAAGCTATGGCAATGAAATATGGGACATAACACATGAAATATATTCAAAATTGATACCTTTTTCCTTACCAATATGAGATCTCCATAAAAAATCTATGCAGTTACAATACAAATAATCTCATATAAGCATTAAATACATAACGCAGTCTGATACAGCGTGATGTGTACCCAGCTTAATATCGCTTCATTGGCTGTCTTTGTTCCAATGCAGCAATCAAGTCAAGTGACTTCATGCATCGCGATGACGTCACAAAGCGCTGACTGCTGCGGACAGCCGCTGGCTTTTTGCTTGACTATTAATCGATTAAATTAAAGCGTTCCCATTGCACTTTACACCTGGTGTGTGTGGTTGACAATTTAAATCAGTGGGGTTATAATAGCGAGATATTGCACGGACAATTAGGTGTTACCGTGCTACCTCTGATTAGTATGGCTTAAAACTTTGTTCGAGTAATCGATTAAATCTTCAGTGGTTATGATGTTCTTTGCGTTTAGTTTTTTCAAATAGTCAGAAAATGTCAGTAAGAAGAGATGTTTAAATTATTTTGAATGTAATGTTGTGTCTTTTATTTGGGACTTTTTGTGTATTGTTTTATTTCATATTGCTTCTGTACGAACTATTTTTGTAGAGGAAGAAGTCCTACAAATTATATATACTTAAATCTCTATCGAAATCAAAGTACTTGGTTATGTTCGTTCTTCGTTACTTGATTTTTATACTATTTGATAAATTAAAAGATTTGTTTTTTTAATATCTTTTTTAAATATGCTTTTTTTTCTTTTGTCACACTTTTGTTAAACTTTTTACCGTCACAAGAACTTTTACTGAAACAAAATATTATTTTTCACTACTTGTAAGGTATTCGGAGAATTCTAGAACCAGGCTGAGCCTAGGTTCTACTAACATTGAAATTCGCATAGAAATATCCACGACATTTATCGAGGTTACAACAGTAGTTGAGTTTTAAAACTTATGTGATATGTTATTTGATTTATTCTACTACCGTTTATTTTATATATTATCTATTGTAAATGTATTTATGGATATTGTTCGAAAGTGTTGCCATGTCGCAGGAATGTCATTCTGTAATGTTGCTAGCCTAAATAATGAAAATGCTTAATTCTAAATATTAATGTTATTTATTGATAGTAGTTCAAGGATCTTCGTAAAATGCATTGTACTGTCATATCTGTGCTAAGATCGGACGGTGAATAAAAAAATTATGCCATTTAAAGCCCGCTTTTCTTTCTTTTCCCATATATTTTTATAAGAAACAGATAATGAATTTAATGACCATAGAGAAATTACGCCTTCATTTATGGTCTTAATACATTAGTAAAAACACTAAATAATTGAAGTACAAAAAAGAGTTTGTTAAATGTTAAATTTCATTTTCGATAAAGGTCATTTCAACTTTTCGTTTCATCATCTCCTTACTTTGCAATATGTTGGAAAAGATTATAAGGACTTAGGAGTGTCTTGTCGAGTGACTAAAATCAACATAATAAATTGATCCCTTAAAACAGGAACACTGACAAAAATATCATGAACGTTTTGCTTATTAATCAAATAAAACATTCAGATGGAAATTAAAATCATTTAAGCATTTCTTCACTTAAAAACAACAACACAGATATACATGGAAACGCACATTACGAATCAGTTAGCGTCAATATGACCATAATTACTCAAACGCCAAAACAATTAACTAATTACGCCCACATATCAATAAATCAGGGAAAACTGAGTAACGGCACGGCAACACTAAACGCCGGCACGCGCGCGCTAATCTCGTTTCCGGCGCGTCCGGCCACCGCCGCGGCCTTCCGGCCCGGCAACGAGGGTGGCGGTGGGCCCGGTATTATTATTTTAAAACAATCAACAGGTCGTTCACACTTATTTGGAGTCTACATGAACTTGAACACTCCGATCGAGAGTCAGA
>DVPR01000470.1:0-13817 GCA_018239345.1 Oxynetra stangelandi
CATATTGAAGAAGTCCCACAGTGGCCCTCGCTTCCTGACGGAGGTGAGATACAGCAACATCAAGACGTTCAAGCTGCTGGACCATGCCGTATACTTCATTGATGTCAACGACGATGTGTATATATGCACTCTCAAAGAGTACAAAATATCCAAGAAGTTCCTCGTCCACACCGATGAGAACATAGTTGCGATGGGGTATCATGACAACCGTCTCCAATTGCTGTTGGTCAACAGAAACATTTTTACATTGGTGGATAATACACTGGTGCTGGCCGCATCGCTGGACTCGACAAGCAACTTGCTGCATCTTCTGCACCGATACAACATCCTCGAGCTACTGGACTGGCAGGTGTGTTTTCAGTGGATGTTCGCACTGAACCAGACTGTCCCGCAGAGTCCGTTGCGGGACATAGTGACAACCCGTGTGTATGGTGACGTGATCTTCGTCGGGTCCAATTGGGGCGTCCTCAGAATATACCTCCGACCCTACAGACTTGGAGAGTTCGATCTATTTAACAGTGAACCGGTGAAACAGTACAATTTCATGGTGCCGTACGATTGTCCGGTGTTATCTATGTGTCCGATATTAAGTATTGATGTGCTGGAAGTTGTCCACGGTCACACTGTCGTCGTGGCCATGCCGAAGAAGCTCGCGGTATTAAAGTACAGACACAAATTCTGTTTCAATTCGAATTATCTCACGCGAACACCCAAATCCCCGATATTCACAGAGGAGCAGGAGGAATCTGTGATGATTATTGATACTGACGGTGAGAACGTAAACTGACTAGTGCTTAAGGAATATTTGAGGGGGTGTAACGGGTTATGGGTTTCAAGGTGTGCACTTTTTGGATACGATGTTAATATGCTTCACACTATCACCGAATCAGTGTTATCCGACATTTTACTTTCACAGAATACAAAGTACATTGATACTTACAAGGTTATGCACGTCGGTGTTGCCTCATATATTTTAAAAATCTGCCAGCTATAAATTAGAAATTGGGAACTTAAATATGTTAAAAATGGTTTGGTGATATGTGATATTATGTGACATTTTTCCTTCACCAAATACACAGCATGTTAACACATATATTGCTAATGCATGCTGGGGTTGCCGCATATGTTTTAAAATCTGCCAGCTGTAGATAAAAAGTGGTGTAAGTTTTTTCATTTCAAAAATTCATTGATAATATTAATAATCATTATTATATGGAGTGATTTTAAACTGTCCTTATTAAAAATTTTAAATTGAACATTGGATTTTATAAAAACTTTATAAAACGGTTTTATGAAAACTTTACGAATGCATTGCTTTTTCATTTGTCAATTGGCTACTTTTAATCTATCAAAAAAATCAAGTGCAATATTGAAAGCAATATTTTTATCTATCGTTGACCAATTTTATAACTATTTGACTTACACGTAAATTGACTGTATAAATAATTTATCTTATGTCTTTTTTATATTGTTTATTTAAAAAATTATATTGATCTATTCTCAGAGGAGCGGCCACGGGCTAGCCTCTTTATTGCCTTTTGTAACAGGAAATGGATGTAGTTTTGAACGTTTTGCTATTTTATGCAACTTGGGTTTTGAATTTTTGATCTAAATTTCTCTACACATATATCTCACAACACACACCAATATCAAATCAAAAGTACTCGGAAATAATAATTTTGATATACCCTTTGAGCGGAAGACAGTTTCCCGCGGTTTTTTTGAGAAAACGTAATTAGCGCCATCTGTTGCGTGGTGTCTAAACTTTTTGTTTTTCTTTTTTTTTTTCTATATAAATTTAATGCAATAGATAAGAAAATACTTGTTCTTCATGTCGTCTTAGTTTGGTTATATTTATTCCATCTAATTGTTTTCCTATAATATTTATCGCGTGTATGCTGACTGATAATTTCCCGTTGAAATTCTTGGTTTCAATGCTGTACAATATTATTTTCAGTCTTGATCAAAACAATTGTTATAAATTAAAACTTCATATGGAATATGTAGTCAGTTTTGTGCGGGACCTTTTTTTTAATGAGCACACAAGTAAGTCTATTATTAGATAATCCTTTTATGTATGTATTGCCTGATATTAAACATTTTAACAATATTAACTGCATTGTTTGAAGAAAATTAGGCTAACCGCTTTGTTTGCAAACATTTTTTTGTTTGTCAGTTTGTTCTGGCTTATCTCTGAAACGGCTGATCTGATGTTGACTGGACTTCTACTAGCAGCAAATATTGTTTTCAAAGTATGCCTAGTAAAGAGTTGAAACTTGGCGGGAAGATTTGGTTATCTAACGCCCAGCTAAGAATGGGCTTTGAGAAATTTTAATCTCAAAGGGGATGACGGTGGCGGTAATAACAAAGAAATATTATTTTTTAACTGTAGCTCCTAAAGACTTTCAATTTAGCAGGAATGTTCCTTTGCCATGGAGCGGTCAGCTTAGTGAGAAATTTTCAAAAGTTGACCCCTGAAAAGAATTCCGGGGTTGAAAAATAGAAAAACTATTATTTATGTCGTATAGAGGTCAGCTTAGCACAGATTTTCCAGAATCTCAATTCCAAAGAGTAGTAATAATCGTGTTAATTATAAAACAAATTGCTATTTTGAAGTTATAACGTCATAAATTAATGTCAAAAAGTCATTTTCAATTTTTTTTTAAATAAGTTTTTTTTAGATATTTCATATTTGTACAATTGGGTTGGACAAAGTCTGCCAGGTCAGCGAGTCATTACTTATATATTATGGTTAATTTATAACTTATTTTTTTTTATTTAATCAGGGCGGCTTAAAGTCAGTTGTCTATGTTATTAATCATATTTAAAATGTATTTAAAAATAATAATAATCTGTCACATCTGTCATATTGTACGTGAATATTGGCGGGAAACTCTTCTTAAAGCGTTTTAAGAAGATTACGCCTGGAATGGACCATGCTATGCAACGCTTAGGCAATGCTAATAGTTCTATTGCATCATATTAGCAGACGTCATGCAAAATTTATTGTAATAAATCTCGTTTATACAATTAATTTGTAAAAAAATTAATGAATATATGTTAGCCGCCATTTTGTCGTCGCTATTTAACCACTTGACATGTTAATTTGGAGCCAATTGTCTTTTTTTTTTTTACATTGTAGGTTATATATGCCCTACTTGTACTGCCAATATAGTTAAAAATGAAAAACGAATGATGTCTGTTTTGTGAGTCATTGATGCGAATTTCCAAAATAGTTATTTAAATTTGTAATTAAAAATATGATAAGTTTTTAAACTATATTGGGAAATATTTGCGTGTGCTAGTAAATTAGTGTATGGATTCTGGCCTAGATTTACTATAGACTAGGTAAACACTCCTTTTATCTAGACATTTAGCTATGTTTTCACCCGCTTTCTATTGTTACACGAATTTTTGATTTAGTGCAATAGGATACTCTGTTTTCCATTAGTTAGTAATTATGAAAAGATAAATATTTTTTATTTATTTATTCAAGTGAATTCAGTATTCGTTTGGCTGTTTGAAAGATATATAAAAAAATATTTTTTTTATTTTTTTTGTTTATTCATATTTTTTATTCTGTCCACGTTTTGACTTTGACACGTTAGAAATTCAATAATTAATATGTTGGACGATTAATATGATTTTTATTATCATAAAAAGTTTTTTTAATGTGACGTATAAAAAGGCGCCAAATGTATGACTTGTTAGGAGCCATTCATGTATTACCACTAAGGTGTTTTAATGTATTTCTCTAAAGGTGAAAGACTACATTTTTAATGGTGTTTTAATCTTTGTAATATTGTCACTTGTCTATGGTTTTCGAAGAGTTAAGTTGTTAAGTTTGAATTTTAAACTGATGAAACTGTAAATATTTTAAATTCATATCTCTCTTCAAAAATATCGATATTTGATTATATTTTGGACTTTTGTAATATTCGCTTGAATTTTTTTAGTATAAGCCCGCTTTCTCAGTCATGCTGTAATGCAAGACAAGTTAGACAAGTGTGGTTTAGTTTTGTTTCGCGCCAAAAATGTATACACCAGCAGTGTATGGTTTATTTTTGTTAATTTTGTTCAACGATCTGCTATTATTACCTCACTACTTGTAATGCTTAATTAGACACTTTTAGAAGATTTTAAACCTTAGTGATATCGGTTTAGGTCTGTGACTTTGTTAAAAGTTAATAGTGCACTGCTTTTTCATTTAGTCGTTTTCGATTATTAAATTATTATCCATATGTATGTAATTTAAATCGATTTTTTCAATTAGATTAGAATCGATTCAATGAAACAGTCTGAATCATTTGTACAAATCGAGACACAACAGTGGCTGGCTATAATATTTTCAAAATTAAAATAACTTGAAACTATCTCATGTAATATTTTAGTTACATTTTAAAAAATTTATTATCATTTATTTGGACACATGCTCCTCTGTTATTTGTTATCTGTGTTATGTGGGTGCAAAGGTTTTTGGTTTTTTGTTTTCAATAAAAAGTATCGTCAATCGGAATTTTAAAGGCTGTGTGGGCATTAGTCTGTGATACGTTTGTGTAAAATAATTTATAAGTGTTAGCTTTTTAAGCAGCTTCGTTTGACATTAAAGAGTTCCTAAAAATATGTGTATTTATTGTTTCTCCCCCGGTTACGGTAAAATGGCGCCGAGTTTTACCACGTGTTTTATTTCTCCATGTTCAATGTTTGAATTGATTGAAATTGTGCATCAATTCAACCGTAACATTACTCATATTATTGGCTGTTTAACAGCAAAAATCGTGCAGCAACGATGTATAAGCGAAAAGCTGTTGGGATATTTCTGTTGGAATGACTTTTACTGTATTGACATTTATTTTTCACTTAATATTCTAGAGCAGGTAGTATATGCAGGTAGTATATGCATAAAAGACATAATTTTCGCTGCGAAGTTCCTCAGGACGCGTAGCGTTACTTGCTAGCAAGTCATAACATTGTGACTCATGAGCTTAGAGCATATTTATTGTGATTTTCTAACTTATTTGTAGTTATTAAGAATTCTGTTACTACTGCCGCTTGGCAGCATAAATAGATCCGTTAATGTCCGCAAACGTAGCTACTCTAGCATAACTCTAGTATGCATAATTATGAAAATAATATTTGTTACGGTTAAACAGTTAAAAATTTGTGTTTTCACCATTAAACGCATAATTAGTAATAGTGACATCTGAAGGCTTAAAATGAAAGTATTTGTAAATCATACTGATGATAGTTTTTTGCAAACTTTTTTATGGACTTTGGTGACATAACATAAGTATACTCCAGTACTTTACCGATTAACCGATTTAATAGATTTTAACGGTAATAATACAGACATTCTATGGTTTATGGTTTAAGATTATTTATTTCTCATAAAGATTTACAATCGCTTACTGAGAAACATAACTTAATCTAATAAATTAAATAAATATGTGAGCGTAACAAAGTTAAGACATTGTTTTATAATATTTTAACCAAAACGTACATTGATATTGAAAAAGAGGGTAGTTAAAAAATTTGCTGCGTACAAACATATTGAATCGGAACTCATAAGCCGTATAATAAATAGTGTCCTTTCAGAAATGAGGGATCGTCACTTAGTGGCTTGGTGGCTTTGTGGACAGGCTCGCCATATGACCTCGTGACCATTCTATTACTATTCATGGAAGCGGATACGAATATGTAGACAATCAAGGAACTGTCGGAAACCTGTTAATCTGGTTGATCATTAAAAAATATTAGCAGTATATTCTTAGGAAAGGAATATAATATGAAACTTGATATTTTTTTATTAATATTAAGCTCACCTAAGTAGGACTTGGATAAATGACTTACTTAATAATTAGTTGATTAAAGTAATAGGTACCTAAACTATTTATCAAAGCTAAACAACAAGGCTCTTGAAAAGTCTTATGTTGTAAACTCAACGGTGTTAGGGGCGAGGTCGTATGTACCTATTTCGTAGAAACATTTGGCTGGCTCATTAGCTATGTCTTAGGCGTTAAAGTAATCACCATGGTTGTACGTTTACGTACCTTCTATTTAAGAGAAATGAGGGTTCTAATGATAGTCATTCCGTTCGCTGTTAATGTTTTAACAATACCCTCTTAAATCTTATATCGGTATATGGCCGTTTCGTATTGGTGAATGGATATTGGTATTTTAATTGACTTATCTTAAGGCACTGAAAACGCACGCAAAAAACAAAATTAACTCAAATATACCTAGTATTGAGCAGACACTACGCTGAGCTAATTTACTAGTACAGGCGCTTTTGCCCTGAAAATTCATTGCTGCTAATAGCTCTTGCTCTCCGGAGTAGCTACCTACCTGAGTCACTTTTATAAATTTTTTGAATAAGTGACTTTGATGCTCGTGGTTAAGTATACTATTCATGCCACTGCAATGAAATTTAATATCACTTACTGCAGAATTTACTAGTTTGTTTCAATAATGTAAGTATTTTCACTAAAAATAACTTCTGTTTTAATCTAAGGATTTTTAGTAACAAATAAAATCTGTTAAGAATTAATATATTTTTGTATTGAAATAAAATGGATAATCATAATCCGTTTTACCGGCCGAGCGAAATAATAAGATCAATTAGTTAATTAATAGTTCATACATAACTGTACTTATATGTATCGCTGGTGGGAGAAGTATTTGTTCTGTGCGTGGGTGTAAAAAAACGATATATGTATGTTTATATCTATGTAGTTTATCATAATACAGGCACCGCTTAAGTTTATTATAAATATTGAAATATTAATATGTATTGGGAACTGTAAACTGGCAAGTTTTTGACACAAAGTACCTAATAAACAATTGAGGTATAAAATAAAATGGAACACATATTATATAGATTACTTTCATTTGCAAATATTTTTAGGAAACCCACAAGAATTTGCTCACGACAATAATATTTATTCGACATGACTTTCACGCCATGACTTGACTGACTGTGAATAAGTTATTAAGGTCGTGTTTTTACAACATAAGGCTACTTACAGTTTTATTGCTTTATAAATAACACGAGAAAACTTTGATGATAACGTGAAGACAGTTCCGTCGTCAGCGCCGGTTATTTAATGGAATTGTTGACTTGTAAACAATTTAGTTAATTAGCTATTATTGGGCTAAGAAGATTAACGAAAACTAAATCATACATTTATTAAAGTAAATAGCCATGTCAAAATGTAATTACGAATTAAGAGTTGAATGTACAAACCTTTTATGTTTACCGGATGTATAATTTTCATTCATAAAGTATTTCCGATTGACTCCAAAATAATCTATTTGGGTCTAATGTAACGTACCTGCCTTTATAATCAAACTGCTGATCACAATCGCTGAAGTAGGAAATCCGACGTAGCGTGACCAAATATACCTCGTCAACCCAATATTATGCGAAATGAGAAAGTCCAAATGAGTCCCATAATGTAATACCGGCTTATTATTTCTTGGAAATGGCTTCGAAAGTGGAAAATGTTGGAATTTCACTTAGGTCATATTTTCAGTTTCACACGGCGTAATTTTTAGAGCGTATCCGACGAATTTGTCAGTCACGCTCAATGACTAAATTTAGCTACATGTACCTACCTACCTACTCACAATAATATTAACTTATATTTTATTACTATGGCGTTATTGTAGTACAGTTATAGAGCTTTCAACATAAGTTTATGTTGTCAATTGCTATCGTAGAATTTGGAAAGTTATGAATTGTCAGCAAAAAGTATAGAAGGAAATCGATATGTTTGCTTTGAAGTTATCGAAAACACACATAATTATTATGAAAATAGTCTAATATTTCTATGACAGCCATGACACAATGTCAAATGCAATGTTTTAAAGAACTGCAGGTAGAAACCTGAAATGTAGGTATGTTAAGAAGATGGTTTTTCTCCAATACCTAATAAACATTCATGATCTGGGAAAAGACGATTCCCACAAAATGGTTTAATAATCAAAGAGAGAAAAAATCTTGTCAACTAATAACTAATAACCTTATTAATTTCGTGTAGATTACAGAAGTTATGGGATGTAGATGCCACTCGTGACTTCTAGGTACATTTTACTGCTCTGTTCATACAACTTTACAATGTCTATAGTCTATAAAGTCCTGTAGATGATACATTTTTCACTTTTTTCTACACATTTCGAAATGTGTGAAAGCAGAATGGGATTAGTTCATGTACCAATTGGATCAAATTGGTGTTTGTTTAATTATTGTCCTAGTAACGATTCATGTTTACTATGTAACATATCAGTCACCGTTTTATAGAGTTTTTGAAATACTATTAAGGCTTGCAAATTAAACTGCACGTTGGTTATCATGTTGTTTAATCTAGCGGTTACAACAAAGTACGCTTGTGGTTTGAGCAAGTTTTATTTGATGGAGTTTGTTTTATTAGGTTCAGTTAGCTGGATTCGTTGCAGCAAAAATTCGAGTAACTGGTTAGAAATATGCAGGTGATTTTAACTGTTTAATAATGTAGTAAGTAAAAAGGATATTGTTTATAGAACACTTGGCTGAAATAATTTGCTTTTGTTGCAAAAACATACACTGCATAGAGCTGACTTGTTAAAAATATCGAATTTAATATAACACGCACTGTTCCTTGGGACCCCTAAACCACTGCTATATCATTACGCACCAAACGGCGTGTGAAAGAAGATCAAAGCGACGTTCACGAAGTCGCCTCTTACCATGAAGGGTGCGTTTCGGAGGAACCCTCCTACTCGTTTTTTAAATCTTTATGAAAAACTTTCACTTAATTAAATTAATTTCAAACCAGTGCTTGTATGTCTAAAGGTCTTGATATACAGTTCTGGTGATATTGAGGTTCCTACACGATATTCAGGGAAAGCACCTCATTTCATTTGATCTTAATTTTAAGGTATGTTTTAATGTAACGTGCTATACTATAATTCGTTTCTGTATTAGTGAGTTGCCGGATATGTAAAATTAAAGTGAAACTAATACCGCCGCTTAATGACAGAGGTAAGACTATAATACTTTAGAACTGACCGGCTTCCAGTTTTGTCACGAAATAGGTAATCTATGACGTCATTAAATCTACGCTTGTTATAAAAGTTGTAAAACGTATGTACCTATGTACGTGCTTTCATTGTTAACCAAAGTCCTGACGTCGATTGCTCCTTTAAAACATTACATTGTTGTACTATTCGGCTAGAGTTTTTACATCTCGTCTTCCTCAAAATACCGCACGTTTTTGAGGGACGTAATACGCCATGCGATTCAATTTCGCGCCCCAAGGCGTCGTGCTAGTCGTAGTCTAGTTAAAGTCACATTCGTTAATGGATCGTGAGGCATACTGGATGTCTTTTTGTTTTTACTGTTGTTATTGAGTATGTCTTTTTAGTGATGTAAATCGTAAAAACCGTGGGGCTCTTTTATTATTATTACTAGGGCTGTCAACTTTCATGTGTGCAAATAAAATATACAAGGTGTTAAATATGTTTAATAATAAATGCCTACACTGTATGCAAATAATTTTTTGTTTGGCTTTCAGCAACTCTTTTGCTTGAAGCTTGACCTATTCTTGACCACGCTGCACCAATAAAAAAACTTACTTCAATTAATTCGTATAACATCAACCAAGATGTAGTTACATCATAGTCTTGCGAAGTAATATGATTCAACAGTTTTCGGCGATGACCTCAAATCATGATTGTGAGTGTACGCTCTCAGCATCAGTTCGCTCTAATCGGCAGAGTGGTTGAGGCCCGATGCCTCATATAACCACTGACTTAAGACTTATTTTCATTTTGCATGACTGCTTTTTAAATAAAAATAGGCGATTAGTTCGCAGCATCGAATTCCACATATGCTACATAGGTACCTACTGTATCATTGCATGCTGTGTCCAACTGCTACATTTTAATAGATTTAAGCAATGGTATTTAACATTAGGAATTACTAATTAAGTAATATGTTAATTAGTAATTAAATAAAATGCCCGCTTGGCCAGCACCACCTATCTGCACGCTTCTCCATTTAGTAGCGGCAGCCATTATGATGCGCATGCCGCTTAAAAAAAGGTTTAGTAGCTCGTAAAAGATATTTTAACATGGACCCTGAGTATGCGTGGCACCGGGAAAGTAGATGGGTACAATATAATTGCAAGTGTAACGCTCTAAATGTTTGTTATATCATTTGTTTGTGCGTGTGGATAGGGATCAAAGGGTTGCTCAGGATCTTTGCCGTCCCCCTATGTGCTTACAAGATAAGCCTCATTCAGTTAGATACTTATAAAAATATGATTATTTTTGCTACACTGGTCTCTTATTATGTGGGGATTTACATTATTTTTTAATTTGCTGTTTTATGTACTTGTTGTAAATTTTGTAAATATGAATATAAAGAAATGTGGGAATACTGCTTATATAAATACCGATTCTTTCAAGAACAACAGTAATTTGATAATTTTCTAGTCACGTAATTTGTATAGTTTTATTTTATATACTTTGTAAACCTCCTTTTACTGTCACGTTTAATCTGTATTCATTTTATGTTAAATTTATATCCGAATTGCAAATGGAATTTTTATGAATTAAGAATATGGAAAAATTTCAACATCAACGTATAAATAATTATGGAAGTAATAAAAAAGATGAAGACTTGAAAATGTGGTATTAATTAATATCCATTATCGTAACACTAGTGCACATCATAATAACAAGTACAGATACTCTTGCGTAGAAATATGTATTCACACTGGGGTATTACCAACGTTACTCCTATTCATACCGAGAAGCAATTTGTGTTTCGTTCTGAAGAGTGTGGTTGTCACGTGTATTATGGCGGCTACCATCATATTCCTCAGGGGTAGCAACGCGTCTGTGATTAACTTTAAATAGGACAGTCGCTAATTAACACTGTGCACACTTATCTTAACGTGAGCTAACAGTTCTATCCCTACGGCCCTGTTATCCATTAACGCTAATTGACAGCCTTTTTAACAACAAACACAAACTGAAGTAAGTAATGTTAAAGTAAGCGTTTACGCTGATACATGCGTTTTTTTATAAAAGTAAAATTGAATACTCGAACTAAAAAAATAGAAATATTTCATCTTCTGTTTTATTGATGTGACGAATATTTTAAGAACTGAAGAATACACTAAGAACTAATAAGAATATTTTGAGAAAGAATAATAAAGCTTGTAACTAATAATTATATTAAATATTAATTAATTACTTTTTTATGTGAACTGTGTCCAATGTTACTATGGCGCCCTCAAATTATTAGGTTGGCGACTAACTACAAGAATCTAAAAATACCTATTTCAGCTAGTAAAAAGTTATTACAAGAGTATTATATTGGTTAAAGTTATTGTAATCAGTATTATGCCTAAGCACGCTTATTTATTTCTTGCCAACTGAATTTATGTGCCGAAACAAATAGTAGATATAGAAAAATATAGAATGTGATATAATATATATATAAATATATATACTTTTATTAAGACTTTTCACAATTGATATTCTTTCGTAGAAAGAAGAGTATAAAAAACCCGCAATGCTTTCAGAGCTCATCGCTCACTTAGTGTCGCTTGTTTTTTATCACGTTCTGACCCAACCGAAGAAATCCTGCAGATACTATGAGTATGCTGTATAGTAAATTTCGTTAAAACATTATTTACTTTAACATTCAATCAGTGGTTATATTTCATGTCAAATAACTACTTTTGCAAAGCTGTAAAAATAACGCTGTAAAGCTAACCAATAAGTCAATCGATTAGTCATTTTGAGGTTCATTTATGATTGATATTTATTTGACTCGCTATTCTGAAGAAATTGTAAAGAATATGATTCAGTTTATTACAAATGTTATAATACTACTCTTGTTCAGTAATTAATTTATATGGTTCGTGGTAAATTTTGTAAAAATATTTTCTCTGTTATATTATGTAAGACTTATCTTTTTACTAAAGATTTCATTCGACACAACCTCAAGAAAACTCTTGTTAAATCAATGAAAATAAAATGAAATTAGCGTCTCTGATAATTTTACAGAACAATTGTTTTAATTTTGATATACACAATATTGATAAAGGCGGCGGTATTTTAAGTTTTTTTATTATTTTAAAGAACATACCATTTTGGAAAACGACCAACCTTTAGAACAAACAACTTAACAATTCTTGCTTCGAAATAAACTAGTGGCCTAAGTAAAAACTTACTCAAGAATAATATGGAAAAACCTAAATCATAAAACATATATTAACTGCGATTATTACCGATTTGCCGAAAGTATAAATGTGAGTTTTTTATGAATATGAAAGCTATATTGTTGAGTATGGACGGTCAGAGAGAAGTTTAAAAAAATGTGACGTAATTTTAATCACATTGGGCTTAATAAAAGTTACGGACGAAGACACTAATAGTAGTGTACGTAAAATTGTGACAATAACGAAACATTAAAATGAACCGATCAAAACAATATATCAATCTAAATGACCTTTAATGTTTTATAGAAGATTAACGAACTCCCAAATTGTATCATTGTAATTATCAATGTGTTGATACTGTTCGCGAATTATAATTATTAGTGTAATTGTACTATTGTAGAATATACGCGTATTATGCCAATAATATTGTTACACTAATAATTTGGTTAAAGAAAAAGACTTAATGATTTAGAAATAAAATATTAAAACGCAGTGTTCTTTCTAAATCTCCTTTGTTGAATAGCACCCATAATAATAGGTGACAAGAGTTTTATACACGGGGGATCAAAGGCATCCTCACGAAGTGGCCCCTAGGTTTGAGGGGTCGTTACCCGAGAACACTACAAGCTCTCACTTGCTTCTTAAATCCTTATAAGAGACGTTTAATTCGATTAGTTTCGGAAATTCTACACTCGTTTCCTCAAACATTAGAACTGCTTTGAATCGAAATTAAAATTATTATTAACTAACCGTCACATTAATGAATTCCATTGTGAGTCTACATTATTGCTATGATAATTTATTTCACCGGTTGTTTTAACTGTATAAGTCTATATAACTGGTGATATATTAAAGAGATAATAGTACTTGTATGGAAAAAAAATAAAAAGATTTACAAACTTTATTTAGAATGTCATATTCAGCTGTCAATTACGACTAATGTGAGTTTCCAATACGCAATAAATAAATACAACGCAGGACGGACTGCCAAATACCGGGAAAACTTTACCTGTCAGCTTATGATGACCATGTATTTTTTATGCGTTGCAAACTTCAAAAACATTTATTCTAACAATATATTTTTTTCTGTTTTATCTTATATTTGAAGATGCTTTATTAAGGACAAACACTAAATGAACTGATAGTAGCAGCCCTATTCTTAGTTCTGTTAGGGAAAGGTTTAAGTCGTGCCCGTTACCTGGCCACTGATGACTGAGGCCTGCTTGTTTGCGTATTTCTGCACAAAACTAATGGTTAATGACTTCCTCCTAGGAGGATTTTGTCCAATAATGTATTATAATACAAAAACCTCCAGTAATGACCATGATCGCGTGTCATCTTGACCTTGTTGTGTCTAGCTTCTATGTGTAGCTTTTCGCAGCCCGACTGCTATCTGCAGCCTTCTCACAAACTACGGCAGCCTTTTGCCGAGCCGAGGCCTAACTTAAAGTCTCGTTGACATCGATTCGTTTTTCAGCGGTTATGGGTAGTTCGCTGCCACTTCAACTTGCAAATTTTTTAAGCTGTCCACTTTGGTTCACTCTGGTTATATACAACTTTATGAAAGTTGTAATATAAAATATTTTTACTTAAATTCTTTGCAAT
>DVPR01000471.1:0-13813 GCA_018239345.1 Oxynetra stangelandi
ACTGATGAATGTAGACGAAGCACGTCAGGTTTGCAAGGACAGTGATGTTTGGCGCTCCGTGCTCTCTGCCTACCCCGGCAGGGACCTGGCGTGACGGTTATTAATTAATATTTTTTTTTTTTGTATTGGAATTTTAGTAGCCGTGTAGTAACTCTAAGCTGTGATATTTTGTATTGGCAACTTTGTGGCTAATTGCATAATAATATTTATCTGCACATCGCACATTCACCTACTCGGAATTAAACTCAGTAAGGGACGGATGTGTTTTATTGTGATACCTATTACCACAACATATACCACAGTACATAACATAACCTATACATATTATATATCTATGTATACATGCCATATTATATAGTCCAACGCGTTTCGATACAATAGCTGCTATCGTGATCGATGTAAACGAACTGAATTGCGATTACATTTTAACAATAGCTGTTAACCAAATTGAATTTGCATACAAACAGGCCTACTAAGTTTTCCTCTGTAACAATGCAAATGATTTGTTAGCAATGCCATGAAGACGTTTGTTCACTGCTGCACTAGTTACACATAGGTATGTACCTATGTATGCTATGCCATCAAATAATGAATTCTAACCCTACATAATATATGTACATGTGAAGTATATATACAAAGAGGGCGAGGAGGGGGGGAGGGGTCTGATGTGAAATGAATAAAATAAATAAATTCCTAAGTAAAGCAATTCAATTAAGGTTTTATCATTCGCTGTAATGATAGAAAGGGTCCTTTCACCGTCCTCTAGTAGGCGACTTCTTTTGTAGTTAAAACAAACCACAGATGTCGCTTACACTAATAAGCAATAATAAGCAACAGTGACATCTATTTAAATTTAACATAACTAATATATTTTATTTTCCTACAGCGTTTTAGTTGATATTTTAAAAATGCATCACTATTTAATAATTTGTACCAATAATAAAATGAAAGAATATATCCAGTATTTTTTTTAATAATTTTAGAAAGAAAGAAAATTATTTATTCACACACGAAGAAAATATAAACAAATTCCAAAAACGAAAAATAATAATAATAATAAAATAACGAAATTAAAGTAAATAAATCGACAAGACATATGTGTATATATACTCGTATGTGTGAAAAGGAACAGATTCAGCATATAGTTATATATTTTAGTTCTACATCTAATTTTTCTTCCGTCCATTTGGCTTACCTAAATATCCTAATATCAATTGAAATAACTATACTCGGCTGCAATTAACTGTAAGGTGTACGAGTATGTTGCCTCAAAAGACGAATGACACGGGACTAATCAATTTGTAACAGTTAAGGAACTAATTTGTATTGTGACATGTAAATTAATGCTGTATCTATTAAGTAAACAAGGACGGAGATGTTTGGCACTCCGTGCTCTCTGCCTACCCCGCTAGGGACCTGGCGTGACGGTTATTTATTCAATTAAGTAAGTTTTTATATGCAAGATCATAATATTTATTTATTTAATCTCAATTGAACCCAAACAACTTTTGGTACAGAAGGCGGCTTCTGATCGCTAGAGAACATTGTACTTAATTGTATTTTTATTATATTAATATCATTATGCAGAGTGCGTTTGGTCACGTAACTCAGTAATGTAATATGGGACAGATTGTAATGTTACACTCTGATATACTCAAGCATGCACACACACATACATACATACATACACACACACATACATACATTATTGCATTCCATTAGACTATAAGTAATCCGATGGATTTGTACTTACCAGTACTGCGAGTACTTGCTTCTGTTTCAAATTAACCCCAGTTCAGTATCTAGAAGTTGGAGTGTACTGATTTGGTCTGTTAAAAATGTTTGCGCAATGCAGATTGGTGGAGATCCTTCCAGGAGTGTGATCCGGTTAACCAATACCGTCTCGTTGAGTGTATATAGAGTAACTGTTGAAAGATATTATCATAAATCGTTCAGTAAGCCAATAAAATCGAAGTTTTCAATTACTATTTACGCTTAGTATGGTAATCATCTTAGCCAACAACTTCACCTGTAACCGACTGTTATCGGGTCCTCCAAAGCTTGGCAATATTCTTCAATGATATCCAATATTAGTCACTGATTTAAGAGCTGATCACAACGACCTCGCTTTATCATACATTTTTCTTACACTTGTTTAAATGGCTATTAACAAGACTATAAGCTGGTTATGTTTATTGCTAATCTTCATTCTTCATCTGCCTCGTGGTTAATGGTTACTCACGAACTCGCCAGTCTTACGGTTAGTCTTACGGTTACGCTTGAGATTACTCTTATGTTCGTTTGTTTAACTATTCTTTTAATTCGCAAATACAAAGACCCACGGTGTGACTGCGTTTATTGAATTTCATGGTATTTTTTTTTTATCAAATTGCTTTACGGATATTAGCGGGAGTACCGTTCTTTGGATCCGCATTCACACGACGCATATCTGAATATCGTCAATCATTCTCGGCGTAGTCGTAAGAGGCGATATCGGACGGTGGTCCCTCGGACCGTTAGAGAAGATACGAAATCTCAATCATCCTAATAGACTTGCCCCCGAGTGTGGCGAATTGTGGGAATAAACATTCGGGAGGTGTTACTTCGATGGTATGATACATGCACGATTTAACCCTCAGGTTACACGTGTGTGATTTGAATCTTTCCTTTTTCGTATACCTCTATATCCCATAATCACTTTATCATCAACTAGAAGCCAAGTCGCACAACGGTTTTATTTTATAACATTAGTAGTTGACATACGGACAGCAGCGCCACTTATCGGGTCCTTATGTATTTTTAAATCATCCAGGAAATTATCGAAATACTCATATGGAATTTCAACCCAATCGGTCCAGCCGTTTAAAAGTTATGGGAAAAAGATAAGGACGGAAAGATAATTCTTACTACCCGTTGTGCTATTATACGTTTACCCGTAGGAATGAAAAATGAAAAATGCTTTTCCGAGGTACAAAGTAGCCTATGTTCATCAGAGGTAATGTCATCTTTTAATGGTCCAAGAATTTTTCTTTTCAAATCGGTCCAGTAGTTTCGGAGTCTATTCAATACAAACAAACAAACTAACAAACAATCAAATCTTTCCTCTTTATAATATTAGTATAGATATAGGTTAATGTATTCAGTATATATATTTTTAATATTCAGTATAATTCTAAATATTGTTCATATTTCCTACCATAGGAATCATAGTGTAGATTTGTCCATATAGGCTATTTCGGGTTGATTCCTGGTATAAGTGTGCCAGGCTTGAAGTGCTGCTAAATATGACATACATCGTTGATCCTAAACTAGCGGTATTGTTTCTAGGCGATTTTGAAATAAAATTGGAACCATCGGAGACTCCAATGCCGTCAATATACTTAAGATATAAATAAAGAATATCATAAGATCATTTTCAACATCAATAGAATTAAATTAATATTAACATTTGATAAACCAATAAAATTGATTCTTCATCGCCACGTGTCGGTCAAGCTCATGTGATCTGTGCAATACGAACGCTGTGTGGTCCCATAACCGCCATTACAACTAGCAATAAAACGACCGCAACCTCTTTGAAGCATAAGTAAGTAGCAAACCATAATATTATCTACTATTAATATAACATTGGAATGTTATTATGCTAGTCTTTTTTATCGGACTTTTAATATAGGTCTAACAGTTCTATGAAACAAACTTGTAGAGCTGCTCCGCTGTTATGAGTGAATTTAATGCATTTGCGCTTGGAATTTGGAATATTAAGATAATGGAATGTGTGTGTTATTTTTAAATGAAAACACGGTGGGATGAGTTTTGTACAGCTTCTTGTTTGGTTTCACAATTCTTAACATACCTACTTCTAAATGTGTTTTTATAAATCGCCTCTGGGACATCATGGTGGAGCCAGTCGCCAGGAGAGATCAGTATTCTATCTTTGAGTTTTCAACTTGACGTAGCCGTATTGAATATTCATATTTAAGTATAATATAATCATTTTCTTGATATATACATATATTATTTATTTCTTGATGTAAGAGTGTCCTTGTATTGAAGTGTGCAATTAAGAATATTTTATTGTATAATTAATTCACTGCTGAATATGATTATTCATTAATAAATTTCAATTCATTCCAACACTGTTACTGTTAGTCACAATTCTCCTCTCATTAAAGAAGGGTGCCTGTGCTTCTCTTGCCAAGAGTGGATTACCAGATTTTCACGCCTCAGAGAAGATTATGCTAAAGCTCTGTGAGAGAACTCTCATAATGTTTTCCTTAACCGTTCTAGCAAGTGATATTTTGCTTTTTTTAAATGCGTATATATTTTCTAAAGAAAACTATGCACACCAGGGTATGAACACAGAACTCTTAGAGTGAGAGGTTGATAAATAAACCAGCATATAATCACTGCATGCAAGCACTTAAAACATGTGGGCTCCACTTAAAGCAAAAAATTAATAATAGCTCATTAACAACCTGTTAAAAAGATATATCAGCTATTAGACGTATCTGAAATATGAATAATTTAAACTACATATAATTAATTGGTCTATAATTTATTAGTATATATGACAATGAATAATATATCTATAATTAATCATTTGTATCCTTTTCTATTGGTATAAATATTATAACAAATCACATTAATGCAAATTTCTATGTTAAATAAAGCCTAGTACACATTAACGACTAAACACCTACTTAATTTTTACATATTTGAAATAAAATATCGAAAAATTTTTTAGGTAACACTTTCGTGGCTGCAAAAAAAAGTATACTTTGAATCGTTTTAATAGTATTTCGCTAGTAAACGCCCGTTTTCGTTATGAAAAATGGGTCAATAAGTAAAACTGATCACACCTGTAGCTGCCATAGCCGTGGATTTATTCATGGTGGCATATATTTCTAGATTAATTTTACTTAAACTGATCTGGCACAGAATAAAATTAAAATTAAGTTCAAAATGTTGCAACTGCTCTTGCTATAAATCCTTCATATCGCTGCTTATTACAAAAACTAACAATTACTTCAGTTTTAAAATAATAAAACAACTGTAATTTTATTTTTATAATGCTCGACTTGTGCTGACCTTACTGACCTTAAATACTTATTGCAATATGTACTTATAGTTACGCCACATACCGTTAGCAAATTAAACATGTAGCAAAAATATGCTATACATTTTACCGTGGTGATAAAATCAAAGAAAAACAATGTGTATATAAATATTTTATATGTATGTATGTTAATACATATTTATCATTCATTTCGGAACACTTACGATATGCAAAGGTATATTAATTAAAACACTGTACGAGTTTATTGTTACGTTTTATTTTATTATTTATTTATTTATTTATAGACTTTATTAGTACACTAACCAAAATACAGAAAAAATAATTGGAAAAATAATAAAAAGAAAAATTATCTATGTTCATAGAAGTTTTTATTTGTGTTCTTAGAACGTAACACATAATTTGATCTTGTATACCGATGTGGTATACACTGTGACATTTATCAAAAGTAAGTACATATTTATGGAAGGCCTGTACGAAACACTGGGCCCGGGAGAACATAAAGTTGCATGCGATAAAATTAATAAAGAATAACTAACGAACTATTGTGTATTTGTATAAGTTACAACAATATTACGTGTTTCTTTTAAATATATTGACGTGCGTACTTTTGCTATTCATCCGGACAGGTATCTATGTCTTGGGACTAATTATAAATAATTAATTAAATTAAATTGGTTACAATTAATCTATTAGCTTTATGCAATTAACATAATATTCGTTTTTGTAAAGGGCATATTTTTTTTACAAAACAAATTTTATTTTTCGCTAATTGAGCGATAAAACTCATTAAGGCACGTTGCCTTGTGATATTTATGAATATGAAATAAAGCCTCTACATTTTTAATGCGCAATACAGTATATAGTATTGTATTATATGAATTTTTAAAAACAGCTCTCATGATATAAACAGATTTCGAACTTCAATTATGTATTTATCAAATAGTATTGTATTATATGACTTTTTAAAAACAGCTCTCATGATATAAACAGATTTCGAACTTCAATTATGTATTTATCAAATAGTATTGTATTATATGACTTTTTAAAAACAGCTCTCATGATATAAACAGATTTCGAATTTCAATTATGTATTTATCAAATAAGTCTATAGTGTGCTCGAGTCCTAACATTTTTTTTTGTCCCATCAATATTTTATGGCGCTATCAATCCGAACGGATCATAGTAAGAAATGTAGGTGAGATGTCAAACACACGAATGGCTTGAATGGATCTTTTTATGTTGGGTATTACACGCCAATAAAAAAAGCGATGGATTTTTAAATACATAAATGGATATTTCGTTCGATGACTCACGGGATGGTTGCCAATTTCACGGTGCGCAGTATCTAGTGTAACTTAAATTCTTAAGTTTCTTTTTGCTAGGATTCCGTGGTATCTGCTGGCCTCGATATATTTATAACTTAACTGTACCATATTCATAACTTAACTGTAGATTAAAAACAAGATAATTTTTTAAAATTTTATTGTCAATGACGAAGAGAGGCGCAACCTCGGGGTTTTTAGTGGGTAGGCACGGGCACCTTTTACAGACCCGTGAGTCCCACATACCCACCCTGGAGTCCCCGACAGGGTGGGAAGCATGAGCGTTTTCCCAAGGATAAACCAAAAAAAAAAAAAGAAGTATATGCATCTTGACGATGTTCTCCTTCATCGTTACAGTAAGTGATATTTAATGTTATAAAGCCCATCATTTCCTAAAGGCAAAAGCGCATATAGGTGATTCGCTGTAATTTTAATTATTGATACTATGTAACACGTTTGGAAAAATTAAACGTTATCTATTGTTTCCTATACTGTTGTCGAACTGTATTATTTGAAAAAAATATTCCTTTTCTATAATACTATACATAATCATTTCTACCTACTGTTGCAATGCACTTTGGCACTCGAAACATATTTTTTGTAAGATATGAGATGAACTGCTTCACATTTAGCTCCGATTATGCGACTGTTATGAAATGATGCACATTTGACACGGCTCGTGAGTTCATTGCCAAGATTATATTCAATTTTCTTACGCAATCAGATCGCTCTGCGGAATTCTGTCAGATGAAGATAATTCTTTAAGACTTGCAACAAACAATCTCCCGCGGGGACGTTAGAAATAACAACACAATTCAAAATGTCTGTCGTAGGGACGCGAAATACAGTGGGTTAATTACGCGTTAAACACCGTTACACGATACAGTTATTTGTTCATTTCGCGATACGCCTGTTGAAACGGTAGTTAGTGGCTTAGGGCATCGCTTCTCAACCCGAGGTATGTTGCCGTGAAAAGTATACTTAATAGGAATACACTAAATCGGAATTGGGTCGGGTTCGGTACTAAGTATGACTCTGGGTTTGATTCCCATTTACGTCACGTATCTACTTCAGGATTATGAGCGTTTTTTCTGTGTCTGTCCGTAAAATAATTTATATGAATGCGTATTTGCGTTACTAGACCACAGTGCTCGTCCAGTGTCGGAACAGAGAGGCGTGCTTGTGTTGTCACGGAATATTATTATTATTAATGGTTGATTTGTCGTGAAATAGAGATTTATTTGTGTGTCCATGCCAAATATAAATGTATTAAATACGTTCATATTATGTAATCTTAAAATGTGTATAGTTTATAGTGTATTGTATTGTGTGTACAATAAAGAATTATGAATTAATATTATACTTATATAATATTGAAAGTAGACCTGTGATAACGCGTTTCCTGCGATAAAAGTAGTGTCAAATGTAATTCAACAGCTTTGATTCATTTTACCGTGTGTTCTAAATAAATCACAAACCTGTAAAAGAATTAGCTGTAGATACGTTATATTTGGGAAGCTCCGACCAGTGCATTGTAAAGTGGAGTAGTCGGTTGTATCCAAGCGACACTCCGTTGGCCTGTTTCCGACGTTTTATCGCGAAAGCGTCACTTGCGATTTTTTTTCACGACTTCTTTGTACGCGCCGAAAAAAGAGTTGGAAAAAAACAACGCGTGCGAATATACCTGAACTGTTTCGGATTCGTTTTCAATTCGAAAGTAGATTGTTAACCAGCGTGTTAAACTGATGGAAGATAAAAAGTTATTATATTTTTTGCATTGTAGTGTTTGCATGTGACAAGACATTTGGACCAGATTTTGCAGTTTGTATTTGTATAAAGAATTTTATTATTACTTAAAATGCTTCGCTATTTTGATTATTAAAATATTACATGTTATTGCATATCGAAAAACTCTTTTATCCACATTGTTATATTCACTTTGTTAGATTTTTTAAAATGAAATAAGCATTTGAGCCGAATTTGAGCTGAATTTTAAGTGCAGGATAGACGGATACATTCTTATTTTATTCTTTTGACTTTGTTGATTACGGCTTAATTTTTAAATCATAACAATTTTAAATAATGTGAAAATAAAGGCAATTATTTTTTACATGGCTTTCTAATAGGGATGAACCCTATTTATGATCACTGTGCTCCGCATGTAACCTAATATTACCTATATTATGTGATATGTGTCCAACGTTCGTGACTAATGAAGAAAATATTTTACAATAATACATTTCTGTCACACACCGAGCTATGTCATAATTTCGTCAGTGAAAAAACATTTGTCTTTTTGGCTTGCATTATTTTGACAGGCGGGAGAAAGTGCGTGGGCGCAGCGTGTGTACAGAAATAAAACATTTTATATCTAATGACGATTTCCAAGAAAACCTTCGAGTATGATTGGAAGTTCTTGAGCTGGCCTCCAGTTGAACTTTTTTTTACAGGTCTTTTTAATTTTTTTTATGCCATAGAACGACAGGCAGGCCATCTGATGGATAGTGGTCACCGTTGCCCATGTGTCACCAGGGGTATCATACATGCATAGGCGGTCTATTCAATATATAGAATATTTTGTTTACACCATATGTTTGAATGTTATCGATAACATTTCACTTGTATGGTACGCGCTTTTGTAATTGTTTTGTTATATACATCACTAGAACGTGGCGTCATAAAACCTTTTATCCTTCTTCTGGGAAACACGGGTATCTCAGTGATAAGGGTTAAGGCGATAGTCGGCTACATTACTAGTAAGAGTGTTCAAATTGAGTAACATGATGCCAATATACTTATAAAAAATAGAATAATGCGAATATATACTTGTATAAAATATTTTTGTAATACTATGTTAATGTATGGTTGAAAAAACGAATTTATATGGGGGTTTAGCTAATCCATTATTATTCTTTATGTATATTACATATAATATGTTTTTTACGTATATCTTCCATAGTATCGGTAGAGATATACCGGCATTTAATAATAACTATTATTAAATGACACTTTCGCAATGCGTATACATATATATAGGTGTGAGGACATTTAAAAAAAGGTTGAAATTTAAAATTTTATTATTAACGCAAAATACATACAAAAATCGTTTCCTGTTCACTCCGGCTCTCTGATAAACTTATCAGAACATTCGAAAGTTGTTTTGTTTATAAATAAATACTAATTGAAATTATTATACTTGCCCTTAATTTTATACTGTAGCTAAATACCGGTTACACTGCAAGCGATTAGCTATAAGAAGTAAACGAAGTGCAAACACTGATTGAGTATTTAAATATATTAGGGTTAAATAATTGTGTGCAGAACTTTCAATAAAATTAAAAGATATTCTGTGAAAAACACTATTTATTGTAAAACGCATAATTCGCATTATGCTACAGAACAATGACAGATAGCGACTAGCGCCCCAAGTGAGCAGTAAAAGAACTAACTTAAAAAACAATACAAACTTGGATTCTAGATGTAAAATTCTAACTTAACAAAATATTGTTTATTTCGCATACATATAGCGCTCTTACTTGTATTTACCATATTTGGTTTTTGTAGTGCAAGTAGTGCAGTATTTTAGTGATGCAATATAGTCTAGCAGCGTGAATTAATTAATCCATAATATAAATATTGTAATATTTACCGCGGCTTAACATAGTGCAGTATGCGCTCTGTTTAGAAGGGTTGATTTGCGAAAGGCTTGGCACATGCTGGATGCTGCCAGCCGAGGATAAGAGTGCGACCATATTCATAGGGATAAATGTAAAATACCACAGCAATATTGTCTATTAAAAGAATAATCGAAACGAGTTTTTTATGTACCATTATAATAATATCATCGGCTTCTATTTCTTTCGTGGTTATACTTTTATCGCTTAAGTTAACTCGTTAATCGCACGCAGTGAAACAAGTGCCACGAAATTTTTGCCTTCCACTTGACATTTTAATATTGAAATTTCGTGATCTTGTAATCCCAAATTTGAACAATTTCAATAAACATTTTATTTTGTTATATCCTTGTTAAATTGTTTATTAACATGATATTGATGTTAATTAATTAAAATTAGGCTTCTGTGTACTTTTAAAAGTGTAGTTCCTTTTTTTGGGACGAAAGTTTGAAATGGAATTTAAATAAGTAATTTATTTAAGTGAAGTGAGTTTTTTAATTAATGCCTATATTAATATTATAATGACTCTGTTTTATGACAACTCTTATACGGTCATCCGAATTCACACTAGGCGGAGCCCCTACTATGGCGAGCATTGAGTTGATGTCTGTATAAATTTAAAATATTCACAGACATTCCCCCTCATAACACAAAACAAATAGTGGGAATAGAACCTACGACCTAGTAGCCTGGCAGTCAGGTTTACTAACTGTTTAACTAACAGACCAGACCTACATTCCTATTTGATATAGTTTTTATTCTATGAATATATAAAACTTCCATTTTTTTCATAATCAATTAAGATCATTCGATAATATATGACTTGAGGGTAATCTGTTATTAGATATTCATCGACCAGCACTTGAGAGTCTAGCCAGCGTCTTTAACCGAACGAGGGGTCGTTTAGTCAAGGACAAGTGCAGCACTTCAGATGTCAGCGAAAATCTGCTGCGGTATTTTTATTTTCAGATCTTGAGCGTTTCGAGAGCATCTGACACATGCTTTTTACGGGGTGCTCTATTTGACTTCTCATAAGCATCAATGCGTTTGAAACTCGCATCGATCAGTGAAGTTCATTGTATAACATCACGTCTTTTATTCGTTCCACTGAAGGTCAACCAACGGTCTCTTCTCAGTATAAAAATGGCAAGTTTTAATTTTAATCGTACGTATAAAGTGCAAAGTTCAGTGTGAAAGTACCTTAAGTGTCGTGTCGTGATATAATACCCAAATGAATAAATTAAGCACATTATCGACTTAGTATTTGTACGATACCAACAGCCCTGTATCGAAGTATTGTATCGAAGTGCCTAAAGAACTATTGTCTTATATACAACCTACATAATGTAGCAGCTTTAAGCACTACATTCAAATCGTTACATGAGTGTGAGTAACAATTTATGATAAAGTGGCCGTTCGTCAGTCCGTCCGGTCAACTCGCATCGACCCGGTTATAAGGTTAGCACGCACAGTTAGGCCGGATAATTAGATCGATAGCACGATTAAAGTGTGCCTAATCACTGGTGATGTTTAACTTTTCATTGGCTATTGGCGCTGGGACTGACACTGGGGTCGGCGGACCGTCGACGGCGCGTCGTGTCCACTGATGCGATCGGCAGCGCGCTCCAAGCGTGCGAACATAACGCTGTCTCACACTTCAGACGTCATCTTTATATATCAACCTTATTCAGACCCACTGCTGGCCAAGGATTTCCAAATTGAGGAAAATCTGGAGCATACAGACCTTACTTGATAGAGTAACTCGATTAAAGTCATGTAAGCGTAATTTGAGTTAAAACTATTGAAAAGCACAAGAGTTTTACAATATTCTTCTCATCGTCTTTGAGGGATAACTTATGATCATTAAATTTTTGTATTTCATTTGCAATTTTGCACTGATATTAGTTATACTTTGTAAATAAATATAAATTTAATAGGATGTTTGTGTAAATTTTATATTACCGTTTTTTATAACCCCGGCCACACAGTTTTAGCGATTCAGAACTGACGCTTGAGCGAAGGAACGTTGAAGAGGGATCTTCATATATCTTGAAAAGCATCAAGAGCTTCTTTAAAAAGTCTCCACAGAACGATGAGCCTGTATCCTAGTATACTCGACACGTACCGTTTCAATTTGAACTATGACATCTGGAAATAAGGTCCCATTCAGGATAACAGACGAAAGGGGAGATAAGTTTAGGTTCTGATGTGATGTGATTTCGTACCTTATGTTCCAGTGATAAAGCTGATTATGATAATTGTTATGATGTGCGTGACGTGTTCAGTCGCTTGTAGAAAATAGATAAGTCGTCTGTTTCACACGATTTGTTTGGCTATCACGTCCTAGAGTCTATCGGAGTATTTCCGGACCAGGGCCCTTAGAATGCCGGTCTCTGTGTTCGTAGAAGTTCGTTATAGAAATTTGTTTAGAAAATGATTATACTCACGTATATCATTTTTATTGTCATAGATCTCAGAGGACATAGGTATGAGGTACGGTTGGTAACATGGTCATACCTATCATTCCTGCAATAGATTCGTTAATAGCTACAAGAATTGCACTATTGTATTCCGATTCGGCAGGTACGATATATAGTTCTATAAAAACATTAGGCATTTCGACTTCATTTGGAGCGGAAATGCATATTTGACCAACCGATCTGCTGCACTGCGATATCAGCTTAATGTTAGATGGACTGTCAATGTCTATTTCACATCCAAAATTTGTGTATACCTACATATGTTCACACACATATTGCTATCCAGTATTTGGTTTGTCTTTTCAAATTCTATCTTCATTTGCATGTTTTATTTCGATGTCTATATTCTCATTTTAAAATTTCTATGTAGCCGTAATAATTGCAAATGGCCGTGAAAGCACGGGGTCAGAGACCTGAACTTGCCGACAATAATTACGACACTCAGTGCTCCGTTTTCACGTCAACTTTTATTGCACTCGCTAGTGTTTGATGCCAACATGTCACCAAGTGTCACATCAACGGCAAGTTTGTCTTCGCTGAACATTGTAATTGGACATTGCGTGTCAACAACCAGTATGTCTCTCTTCGAAATATCATTTATTCATTATGTGTATGTATATGTACTTACTATTTGGGCAACGTAAATAAAATTATTCATAATAAAAATAATATATACATATTACGTGGATAATAAGCCACCTTATTGCGTGAGGAATGATCTCTTCCAGGTGACAAAAAATGAGGATAGAAGTGTAACATTAAAATTATTAAGTGGCAAAAGTCAGATTTAATTGTGAATGTTCCATTGCTTTAAGTTACGGTGGAAGCGTTTACTTTTCTCTCGTCGCTCGACACGAGTCATGAGATCATTGACTCTTTGCATTTATTCTTATCCCTCATGAGTGACAAATATAGTCAATTGTTGTTGAACACGATTTTCTATGATTAATTTCCAAGGACTACAATAGTTTGAAGTTATATACGTTTTTCGATTGACGGCAATGAGTATTTCATATCAGACTGTTACGTACAACCAAAACAGTTGATTAATTCATAAATAAGTATACAGTTAACCTGTGTATGGTCTTATTTTATTATTCATTTTTTGGTACAGGCAATTAAGATATTCCAATCATTCCGAGCAATAATATTTACGAGTTAATATCGCTTAATTCTCACCCTCAGTTAACATACTATATATATATATATATATATATATATATATATAACGCAGTAGGATAATATAATGTACTAACATGT
>DVPR01000472.1:0-13804 GCA_018239345.1 Oxynetra stangelandi
GAAATGATTTTCCCAAATGTTAGTTTTAATTTAAAAATAAATTGGTTTTAATATTACTCTTGTTTTTTTTTTTTATGAATTTTTCAAATTCGCAAAACTCCGAGGTCCACCCGTTATTACATGTTATGATGAAATACGAATGATGATGATGATGAAACCCATATTTCACAAGCTTTTTTTCATCAACACGTACACATCAGAAAGAGTTTCCCTTGAAGGTATTCGAAATACAATAAGGTATACAAACACTTCGAGATAAACATAAAAGGAGTTATTCCAAGCCAACAATATCCTTTTGTTCCTTCTGGTCTACTTCCTTCATATACTGCATTAAACATTAAAATTATTTCCGTTATTTGATCATGTATGTAACACTCCAGATAGACACCATTGCAGATTAGTACCTAGTCAGAGACTTGCCATTCTCAAAAAAGACTCATTCTCCCAGGGTTTATTGCAATTGACATCGGTAAGATATTGTATGGAGAAAGGAAGTAAATTCCAATAAGAGATGGACTTGAAACAGA
The DNA here is from genome assembly GCA_018239345.1 of Oxynetra stangelandi. Taxonomy (NCBI): domain Eukaryota; kingdom Metazoa; phylum Arthropoda; class Insecta; order Lepidoptera; family Hesperiidae; genus Oxynetra; species Oxynetra stangelandi. Next base: position 528 of record DVPR01000472.1, read on the forward strand.
TAAGCAAACTGTTGCAAATATTTGTCTATTTATTCTTATGTAACACTTTAAACTACGGGGTACAAAAGTGTATTTGATGCGTAATGGCATTCTCCTCCAGTTGTCCCTCAGTGATGGTAAAAAAAAGTGAAATCAAATTTGAGTATAAAAATTTTTTAGCTTTGTACACATTTAACAGGTGACCTAAGTAAATGAACTGACCAGAATAGACATATCGAAATGTAGACATACCAAAGTAGCTTCAAAAGAAAAACACTAAGCCTCTCGCCCATTTCAAATATTATATGTCTTTTTTTTATATTTAACTCTGATAGGTCAGGACTGCAAAAGTGAAATGGACTTAGCTGGTAAGCCTGGCAACAGCCCAGAAGTAAGAGTGTGGCTTCCCTTCAATATTATATAATAGGAGGTGATGTTTCAGTGTGAAATACTGCTTCCCCCTGACCATTATACCAAGCTTCATTGCAGCTAGTTTCGCCTTTTTGCTCTAAATGACGCCTATACCACACATTTCTTGAGACATTGATCCCAAATCTCAGTTGTTATGTATAATGAGTGCTTTACCCTCAAATTGCAATGCAATGACAAAAGGATTGTTATACAGAGAATGTGGCAAAGCATAATCAATCACTATTAAAGTCAACCACCTTTCAATACAGAGTCACCTCTTTGAAGCACAATTGGATATAATTTTTATTTTTTTATCAAGACGAAATACAATGTAAAGTACATACATATCAATAAACGTGCAGACTAGTAAATAAATATGTATAAAAAGATAGGCCATAACAGATGTAATTAAGACCTGCAATCTTCCATCGAGTGTCCTCTGTATTGTTACACATTTGCTTGGATGTGCTCCATTGGTAGTTATGGCAGTGATAAGGGAATCCAGTTCATCCCGTTTCTCCTTGAGCTTTTTCACAAGGGATTCAATGGCTCGCTTGGAGAAGCCTTCACTCTCGCCGCCCTGCCGGTGGCACATGAGCGAGTGGACGATGCTCAAGCAAGCATCTGCCGACGTCGGAGCCGTTGTGTTCATGACTACAAATTTAAAACAAATAATAATTTCTGATCTAAACATTAAATATTATTTCGCTCCTTCACGTTGCTGAAGCACATTTAGTAAACAAAACGTAAATCTCTCAACATTAATTACACCAAATATGAAATATTTTCGTTCCGAACTTAACTAAACGTTCTATTAATAACAATTGAATAATTACTAAGTACTTGTTATTTAATGCAACACACGACATTTTTAATCACATAAACAAAAACACAAATAATACGTATCGCTCAAATAATCATCATTTTCTATGCGCTTTGTTGTAAATTATTTTATTTCATAGAAATGATAGAACATTAGAAAATAAAATAAAATAATCATCTGGTGTAGATCCCGTCTGTAACCAATAAACAGGTTTGTATAATTACCTTCGGATTACAACTTTATTAGTGCCGATGGTCATATGTAAAGTAGTGTACTTCTTACGATAAATTCATGTATAAATTATGAAAATTGATTTCCTTTATTGCGAGATGATACCAAAACAGAATACGACATTTTAGTAAACCATAGACAATTTAGATTGAAATAATTAGAAAATGACTATGTGTTGCCGCATTAGAAATTCCATAGACTGACTCATTAAAAATCTATGTATCGATTTAATTCATATACCACTTTCTAGCTGGTAGATATGATGCATTTTTGTATGGTTACTTTTTTTAAAACTAGCTTTGTCTAAATCTACTTTGTAAGAGTCAAAAAAGATATAATTAATGTAACTACAGTACCAGATTCTGTTAATATTTTTAAATGTTACATGAAATAGAATGACGCAGTGATATTGTGTTAAAAGAGGATCAGTCAAAAGATTATTCTAGTAATTAAATAGACTATATTCAACAATAAAAGATTTAAATAAACGTAGTAGACTTGAATATGGATTTGATTAAGTAATAGGTTAATTTATAGCAAATGATTACATATAAAATGAAAAAAGATCCTATGGAAATTAAATTACCTGTAAAGACACAGATGAAAATACATGAAGATATTGAATGAAAAACCGAACTTATTATTTATCACATATCGATATCAATATATAAAAGAATACTTCCGACCACACAATATTTCAAATTTTAAAATTAATAATAATAATAAAAGATTCTTTCAATAGTGCAGCAAAAGCGTAAGATTTCAAAATTAAAATAAATAAATAACCGTCACGCCAGGTCCCTAGCTGGGTAGGCAGAGAGATTTCAAAATTACATCTTGATAAGCGGACAGGTAGAAAATGACACAATTTCAATTTTTGAAAATATACATGTAACATATTCCTTAGACATATACATATTCCTTCTCCTACCGTTTCATACTTTACTCTTATAACATTATATTATTTTCAACAAAGCAGTTTCATATATCTAACTTTACGGACTGATATATTCTTAATCAATTATCAAAGTTTGTTAAATACTTGTAATATACGGAACATATGTTAGTACAGCACAACTCACTCGTAACTGGACGGAAAAAAATATTATCAGGTAAAAGAATAGCAAGAATAATATTGCGTTTCAATACAGGTAGCGATTCGACCTATAAAAACACATATTGATAATTAATTACAATAATATTTTTACAAATTTTGCAGTAACTACAATATTACGAACATAAATTGAGATCACATTCAAACATATGCTTTAGTACAATCTCATTAGCTAACGTTAAAACGGAATGTATGAAAATAATTTTTATTTCGTGTGGCTGACATTGACAGCAAATTTTGTCAAAATTACATTTTCAGTTTTTTCTAAGTCAAAGCGGGTCAAAAATAATTAATTTTTTATATGTTTTTGCGTATTTTCATACATGACCGTGTTGAGTGTAGGTCCGATGTATTTAACACATAAGTGATAATAAGTGGGTGGATTTTGATAATAATACGGTTGTGTCATGAACTCGAAAGAGTGGAAATTTGCTGATGATGAAAAATGAAGGGGGTCGATAGCTCGCCAGCTGATCCTGAAGGGATGACACACAAACCGATAGTAACATGTAGGTTTATTGACTCCCATCCGAACTGATCTGATATCCTTGTATGGTAGATGTAACTGTAAATTTGTTTATTTAAGGCGCGGGAGACTGGAATTTGTTTTGTACTATAGAAGCGCCTCTAGTGGCTGCGATACCTCAAGACTCCTGTGAGTGGAGGAGGTCGTATGGACGCATTACGAAGTTCGTTTACTTGGAGGCGTCATTCGTAAAGTACAACAAGGATAAAGTGCAGTCTGAACTGAACTTGTTAAAGCGTCCCATATTCCATATATATTGGACAGATTGTGTGGTATGACATATAATTTTTTAATCTTCTTTTATTGTAACAATTGAATATTTTTCATCATACAAAGTTCACAATGATTACTAAAAATTTTCTTTATTTCTTAAGTTGTTTCTATTCTTCCATTTTTGCCACAGTTTGCAAAAGTGTCATGTTGTTTTTTATTAATATTTTTGTCTCCTTCTGCCGCAATTTGAACATGTTTTCTTATTTCGTTTGGTATAATTATACCTATTTTTCCTTTGCTAAAACTATAAAGTATTGTCACTTTAGAATATCTGTTTGATTTATTTGTGTCTCATGGTAGTTAAATAATAATAAACACACAAAAATCTGTTTAGGATTATTTGCTCTGAGTTACACTACACCAACATATGTCCTTAAATAGTAAAAAAAAAGAATAGAAGAAAAAGCATTGTAATGTATTACTTTGGTGGCATTGAGAAGTAATAATACTTCTTTAACATTGAAACAAACACAATATGTGATTATATCTTGAATAAATACTAAGTCTACTTGCTTAAAAAAAATACAAAATATAATTTTTGTCCTAAAGTAATAAAATCATTCATCTGTTTCTTTAATAAAAATTAAGTATATTTATTTATTTTTCCAAAAGAAATAGACTGATTCCTTAATAAAAGAAGATTTATATGTAATTCTTTTTTTCCATATAAATCATTGTATGACAGGACATAGAATACTATAAAACAACATTAAGAGAAGACATTGAAGCATGGCTCAAGCAACTGGAGAAGAATGGAGTAACAGATTGGATGATAGTGTTAGTGGAGACGTACGATATACGCAAGACAAACAAATTGTTACCGAGGACTACAGTTTTGGATAAGATCAAAGGAGATTTTTCTGCAAAACATACGGAGGATAGGTTTATTTCTGTGATAAATCCAATCAAATCGGAAGCAAGGAGCGCAGACTCGTGGAGGTCTCTCGTGGCTAAAATAAGGCACTTTATTTTGGTCGCTTACAATAAAGCGTTGATTAAATTTGAGGAGCATATGAGAGAACAGAGGGAGAAGAGAAATGATCCTGAATGGGATTTTTGTACATATTTTATTTTACAGGTAAGACACTATTTAAGAATTTTCTATTATTACATTTTTAATGTATTAAATGAAATGGTAAAGATTACAGCCTTATAACAATGTTTTTATTCCTATAAACAGTATTTTCTATTTACTTAGACTTCATTAGCACACATCAAACAAAACAACCGCTGTCAAATTGTTTCTTGCAAATGATTACTTCACATTGAAATTAATTACAGGAACAGCTAGCGTTTGTGTTAGAAATGCTTGGCATGTATGAGGAAGCTCTCGTCCAATATGATGAATTAGATGCCTTGTTTTCGCAATTTGTTCTCAATTCCAATGTGACGGAGAGTCCAAAATGGCTTGAGACATTCAAACAGCCAATAACTTCATGGCAGGCGGTGAAATTGACTGCATTGGTGCCCAAACATTTAAGAGAGTTAATTATAAAGAAGAAATCCTCGTTGCTAGACTTCCGGAGTTATCTCTTCCAGCGTCAAAGTGCCATGTTACTATTAACATTTAAGCCATGGGAGGTGAGTACATTTTATCTTATTAAAAGATTTTTTATGATGCATATGTAAGCCCATAATAGGGCACCTTCACATCACTAAGTTAAACAACTTTTTAAATCACACTTTGTAAAACAAATAAATAAACAGTAAATAAGGATTTAGTGAAGCTAAATATGTACAATAACTTAAAAATTACTTCACACAACGATAAAGTGAAAGAGTTGATAATTATGATGAATACATAGCAATCACCAGTGTATGAGTGTAGTTAAAACTTTCTTATTATTAAGCAATGCTACCAATATCGCTAGTTTGACTTGTGTCTTAGGTTTGCAGTGTGAACAGAGGTTTATGTTGTTGATAAAAATGTCTGTATGCATTCAAAACGTTTGACTGATAAACTTTATACTTACTTTATACTTGCCTCTCTTTTTTTTAGTAAATTTAAAATAAAACAATCAATTATATTTTAGTATCTAACATGATGATATTCGGTATGGCAAATAAAAATATGCTATTGTTCATTTTAAAATTGCCATATAACATTTAGTCATCATTTCAGAAGTAAATTGGGCTCAATGACTGTTTGACTGTTCAATGTACCGATAGAGGTCAACCACTTGGTCCCTTAATACTAATTGTTCATTGACCTGCTACAGATATGGGTACAACAGACATTAAGCTAATAAATTATGACTGTGTTTGAAGGGTATAATGCTGTGTTTTATGTGTTATTTTGGGTTATATTGATGATTAGTACATACATATAGTATATAAGTCAATATCTCCTATAATGTAGGTCAAAACAAATAGCCGTTTGACCGTCAATATTTTTTGGTCCATATTTCGTCCATTGTTTTTTTGCAAGGACAGAGATGTTTGGCACTCCGTGTTCTCTGCCTACCCCGCTAGGGACCTGACTTGACGGTTATTTATTTATTTATACAATGTTAGTGAAACATTTAATATAAAAATGTTATAATTGCATAACAACAATGTTACAATTTAATATAAGAATGATACTCAAAGTAATTGGTCAGCTAATTAGAAATATGAATTTAGATTAAATTAATGATAATACAATATTTGTATTATGTCAAAAGCATAAACTTATTAGTACCAGGAAATCATTATAATTTTTAGTTCTTAGAACAAAGCTAAAAAGCTTTTAGTAACTATTATTTAAAAAAATTGTTGATAACAATATATAATTCGGTAGATATTTTGTTACGTTTTAATTTTTTATAGCTAAAAATAGTTTTATTTGACCAATGTGATGTTATCTGCTTTATGTTTTCACACTAATTACAGATTGTGTTTTATCTTGCTGTAAAGTAATAACAAAAAGAAATGTTAGCTTTTAAAACATTAACATGTAGGTCACAATTGAAGTGAAAGCTTTTTAAGTAGAAATTTAAGCTGATATCTATTTTATTCTGTTCAAAATGAATTTATGTGAAATGTCCGAGATGATCAACTTGTTGATATTTCTATTAATCACAGGTTCGATTTGTACTTACTGTCTAGTGAAAAAAAAATAGAAATTACCTTAAAAAATATTTTTTAACTCTTAAAAAAAATAAAGATCGAATGAATGTTTAAAAATAAAGAACTGCACATCTAAATCTAAATAAAAATTTAAAAATTTATGTGACATTGTTTCATAAATTAATTTAAGCACTGACTAAGAGTTCTTTAACATTTATAAACTTAACATTGCCTGTAAATCGGTGAACCTAGTGTAATGTACCGTTATTAATGATGTGGAATAATGTATCTATTATGTTATTTTCTTCATGATCAGCCACTTGTAAAATACTGTTTCGTTTCGTTCATATATAGCATTATACGTGCTCTGTGTGCAGTTATTGATTGTTAATTTCGAGTGTTTTCGCAGACAGAACTGTGTGCTAATTACATACATATATATTCATAGTTTCGTATCGCTTATTGCGATAAATTTGTTGTACGTAAAAAATGACTATCGGTGAACATGGAATTTTGTTTGTTTGAAATAAGAATTGACATAAATTAGAAAAAAAAAATTTTTTTTTAGTCTATATAGAATATTTAATTTGCTTGCCACAAAAAAATATGCTCAATAATTATGAAAAATTATAAATGTTCACCCCTAAAAACATAGGCTTATAATGTTAGTGTAAAACAAATCTATTTGACATTGTAGATAGGTATACCGTATATTCAGTGTGATAAAAAACTGCTTGCCTACCCCGCTAGGGACCTGGCGTGACGGTTATTATTATTATTATTAAAAAATAATTCCACATCGAGATCCATGTACATATATCACGTCGTTGATCGAGTGTCAGACCAGTTTCACTAATCCATACGTGTGTTAATAATTACTAATGTATCAATTTTACTATCAACAAGAGCACTCCACACTGACATTAATAGTTACTTTTTACTACCATTAGAGTGGTTATATTAGTATCGTAAGTGTTAGGTGCTGTGTGCCAACGCGTCATGCATCACGACTCGCACACATCCATATATGGCGATATTTATATGTCATTATAAATGAAAACTGATCGCTTTATCTCATTAATGTATTGCTAATATGATATCAGTGTTTCACCATTCATAATACTGTTGACTCGAACGAGAAATAGGAGAATTGATATTTTATTTTATAGTTAAATGTTTTGCACTCATAATAAATACTGTCGTAGGGAGTTTTAAGGACATTGATGTATTACTCAATTAGCATCATGAATATTTATAAGTATTATCATTTGAATACGTGCATTTGTTTATTTATATTATATATAGGTGTTATAGTCGGCGTGCTGTGAATTAATATGAACGTGTGATGAGATCTTATCAACACATAACTATAGTATCAAATGCTTAAAGTACAACTTGCTATTGCAGAAGGGATTGAATTTTGAAACGGGCGAGGCGTTCGTTCGTAGTTTCGAGCGATCGTACACATCGTCATTTGCCCAACTACAATCGCCCACTGACGTGGACAGCAAGGTTATAGAAGTAAGCCGATTCCAAAGACAGTTCCACTTCTCGTCTCTGGAATATTTGCAATTTATACAGAGCACTTGCGTGTCTATACTGCGTCTTGTGATTATGGGCGCTTTGTGTGTACTCTACGCGTTGATATGAGAACGTATAGATGAAGTATGATAAATGTATTTCTATTAAATGTCGTGTTAATTATATATTTATTTATCTGTGTTCTAAATGCGAGATTTTTACGCGCTCGATCGTGAGCGCGTCAGCGCGCGTGATTGGTTGTTGCGAACGTTCATTATATTGTCACCAGACGGCTCTGTTTCAATTACATACTAATTTTAGTTTACGTTAACGCGATCGAGTCGATAATAATCTCGAGTCTTACAATATAGATGAATAATTAGTGAGATTTTACAATTTGATGGATTACGCTGTAGGTTTCCCCCATTAAGGGTGACGCTCGTATCCAGCAGTGGAATTTAAGATCGGTGCAAAGTTGTGAAACTATTTGATTTTTTTTTTAAATATCCAATTCCACCATTATTTTCATATTAATGCTTTACAAATAAATTTATGAATGTAATGCTTTTTTGTATAGTGAGACAGGTTTAATGATAAATTTTATATTAATGGTCCTTTCATAATGTTATAAAAAATAATATTGTATTGCAGAAAAGTATTTTCAAAAATGTTAAATTTGAGGTGTAAGCTGAATTGGCCGGTATTTCTGGAACAGTATCAGGCGACGTTATCTATACGTTCTTATATCATTGACTCCACGCTTAAACATAATCTTTGAATCTGTCGTATCTACGAAACCTTGGGTTTTAAGAAATCTGTCGCATCGGTAAACACAAGCTAAAACTACCCATGCTTTTTGGATACGAAGTTTTGGCCCCGATTGTTGTATAAGTACCTTGAAAAATGGTTTTGTTCATTTTCCGACGAGAAATAATTTTATTTATGAATTATTATTTAATTATTACAATTGCAAGATATCAAATGTTTATTTGTGTGTTATTAATCATACACGATAACTTTAGTAATGATGTCAATGTGCCTATGACTTTAACATATACTGGTAAAACTGGGTTTTGAATGCAGATATTCACTATTACTGGTTTATTTATTTACTGATATTTAAAATGGGAATAAAAAAAAGACAAAAAGACTTTAAGATTTAGTTCAAAAATATTTAAGACGGCCGTCAATTGCTTTGGCTTGGACTTAATAAATGTCGCTTAAACGTGCTTTAGAATATCACCTATGCTTCCAAGGTGGCAGTTTTCAGTTCCTGCAATGTCTGTGAAACTGTGATGGTGAGCTCGAATACATCACTTTACCTCATCCCCCGAGTTCTGCGTTTAGTTCATATCAAGGCTCCGCCCAGAACTTCCGTTTCGTTACTGCTATACTAACGTGACGTGATCCATTTCTTTTTGTAACAAATGAATTTTAAACTTGAGTCGTATCGCTGCAATAAACTCATCCAAAAACATGCAAAACCGAAGGGTGAGACTTGATTTCTTTTTACTTTCCAAAAACAATGCAATCATATTATTATTTAACTAATTTCACATGTACGTTTCTAGTGCGCTGTAAAGTACCGGTGATGCATAGAAACGAAGTGTATTATTAGAATCATTAATGGTTATTTTTATTCATTTTTGCGTTAATCAAAATTTTAAAAATATCTGTATGGATATAATCAATTAATAATAAAAATTGTATACGAACAAGCCGTTTATTTTTCTAGACATTTTGCGTTTAAAGGCATACTAAAAGTCAACCAGAATATGTGTGCAGAATATGTCTTTCACGAATAGCTCACGGCACAGGAAAACCGTCGCATTTCAAAATGCATTTCATAAGCTTGCCACACTTATGACGTTCCACTTTCTATTGTGAACGTGCTGGCTTCATTGGTGATATGTTCCGAGATTTTTGATTGCATTTTTTATTGTCATCTTGCACTAGACCCATGGGAAAATTTAACAGATGAGAGACATGAAAACATGATTTCTATTATATATAAATTATATTGTGAAACAACACCGTGAAACCCATAAATTTATGTATAATGGTTATTCAAATTTGCATCTTGCATATTTTGATGTGCATGCATTAATTTACATCATCGGAGGTCGCGGCAGTTTTATGTATTTCAATGAGTTTATAACATGTGTAATAGTTTATTTTGAATAACTCAAATGATATTCATGTAGATTTAGATAGAAATATCTATATTAAAAAATGTTTGGGAATAAAAGATAATAGAAAAGATATTGTAAATTTTTTGATTCTTGAAATAAAGATTATTATTATTATTATATGTATGTACATAAGTTCGGATCTTGTGGCTTTGGAAAATTTATGAAAATGCTAATAGGCCCATTTTGTCGCGGCGCTTATGACAAAGGTTAAATAAAAAATATATATGTTTTTGCTTACAACTGTGATGCTCTGCTTTTTTATTGTATTAAAAATGTTTTGTCTTATACCCCTCTATATAATTATAAATGGTAATAAATTTGAACTATTGAACATTTTGTTGTATGGCCAAATAAATTATGCATCAAAGATATAACAAGCAGTTAAAACTTATCTTTATGAAAGTTTTGCACTGGTCTTTCTTCAAAATAAGATGCGCACGCTTGGTCTAAATAAAATGTAGCTATTCAAAAAGCCTTGGGCTTAGGAACGCAACGCCGGTATTGTTCGGTTTATACTAATTGCCATTGCAACACTCACATCGAGAGATGAGAGATCATTTGTTTTGAGCAACATTTTGTGCGATATTGATTTATATACTTGAAAATATTACAAATTGCAAAAATTGTATTCAATTTTTTTTTTCAAATATGTATTTAACTCGATATCGGCCAATATGTCGCTTAAAATAGTGTTTTCTCCTCGATATGTTCCTATTTTATTTTCCTGAGTATACAGATTTCCTTCGGTTTAATTGCATTTGCATATGTCTTATTACGTTCTCATAAAAAATGTCTTAAATGTCTCCCTAATTGTTTTCTCAATAATGATTTCATAATAATGTCGCCGAGGAAAGGTAGATAAGTTTTTTTTTAATAACCACAACTCTACATTTTTCAGATAGCGTCGCGTTGTCTGACAACAGTTCATAATACTCTGGTAGAGCTGTCTCTACTCAACGCTAGTGCGGTGGAGGGGGCGGCGGCGTGCTGGGCGCATCTCGCGTGCGCTGAAACTCTACGCGCGTGCGAGAGACTGTCGGCGACGAATAGCGCGATGGAGCAGTGCACTAACATGCAAGCTCCGTTGCTACATAACGCTAAGGATAAGGTTATTGATAGAGCATATTTATCAAGGGACACTCCCTCAAAGTCTTCAACATTCAGATGCGTTGTGGATATTCTAATGGTTTTTTTAAGTTAAGAGAATACCAATAGGTCATGCAACCAATTGCTCATTCCCTTACGATTCTTACTCGAGGTAGCTGATGCATAATGCCCTAATTTAGAGTGGAATCAGTTTCACATCCTCGGATCATGGTGTACACATAAGTTCAACAAAAATGAGCTCTTACCTATTTAATTTGTTCTAATTGTTTTTTAACTGGCACATCTACTTCGTAACAGCTGCACGAACTGGGCAAGCTGTGCGGCTTGCTGCCTGGCTCGCCGGACCCTACGTCAGAGCAACTGCACCTGGTGGTGATGCTGTCGGCTGGCATGGGGGACAGTGAGGCCAACAATCAACAGACGCCAACGGACAGGCTGAAGGAGGCGCTCTGCAGCAAGACCAGCTTCCAGCAGTATTACCTGGAGCTAGCTGAACTTGCGATGGGCACTTATAAGCACATCGGAAGATTAAGGTATGAATCAGAAAATCTGTTTGAAGGGCTATTGTAATTTAGGGTACTCTCTATTGTTAATAGTTCTTTAAAACTATACCTTCTCGTATTTTGTATGTTGTATTCTCGCAGTATTTACACATATATGTACAATATATCACTTTTATATGCAGATATTTTATTAAAGACCTGTTGCCCCAAACTAGACCTTGTCATGACATCTGTTCTTCGAATCTTTATTACAGCTGAATTAATCCAAATGGCAGTAGTGACAGTTATTAATAATATCACAAAGACGTTTCTATGTAACATTTCCATTATTTTTATTCAACCAGGTTCGCCCGTCAAATAGGACGTGATCTGGCGGCGTTCTACTCGGAACTGGGCGAGACGGGTAAGGCGGTGGTGTTCCTGATGGACGCGCTGCGCTCGTACGAGGAGGAGGGCTGGCGGGACCTGGCCGCGCAGACCAGGCTCGAACTGGTCGCCGCCGCACAAAAAATGAACGATTATGATAGGTGAACATTATTTTACATTGAATCTGATAATGAATTAATTACACATGATTATATTAGTGAAAATTTTCTAATCGAGTGACTGGACTGGAGTGGACTCTATAAGTACTATATAATAAGACATTATGTACATATGCATAAATATATAAAAAAATCGATTGTGCATTACAGAGCATGAAGACAAAACTGTATGGAACTATTATTCTGTGCGAGATGCCACATTGTTTTCCTTTGTTGCGCTCTATCTTTATCTCTTTCTCTCTCATATCCTCGACTGCTCGGTTGTACTTTAAATAGAAAATAAAACTTCCTTTACGAGTACATTCCAACTAGGAAGTATTTTTTTATTCTTCGGTCGAATATTAGCTCATTTTAACGATACATATTGCCGATATGTGATGTCAATATTCTCCATAAGTTCTGATCATTCATAGTCAAACATGGTATAGTGGAAAACTTAATTTTCAGGTACACAAAACTCTCCGCGAGAATAGCGAGCACCGCCGAATTAGAGATACTAGTCAGGAGGTTCTATTTCGAGGAGATGATGAAGTCAATCAAAGTCAGTCTCGCGGACAAGCAGGAGTCGGTGCTGACAGAGTTGACAGACTGCTTCAAAGTAGTCTCAGTGACACTAGTGCCGTCCGAACGTGGTGTTTATATCACTGATAATAAAGTCCAATGTCGTTTGGTCGTAGACAGCTACCTGCCAACGGACGTGACGTGCACGCAAGCGGCAATAAGCATAGAGATATACAGGGAGGACAAGCAAACGGAGAAACGGACGCCGGTTAAATGTTATAAGACTGATTTAAACTTAAACAGTACATTAGGCACTCAGACGAATTCACCTAAGAAGTTAGCGACTGATTTCAATGCGGATAACGAATCTAATAATCTAATATCTAGGTAAGTTATTATTGTCAATACCGGACTTGAATTTTGCAGTTGTTCTTTATAGATTTTGTTTAAAAATTATTAGCCAATCATTCGCGTGTAATGTATGGAATATTCAGTCATACGAG
>DVPR01000473.1:0-13804 GCA_018239345.1 Oxynetra stangelandi
ATATGATACAGTTCGTAAATGATATTTTTAAAATGTCATTTTTGCAAAGTTGAAGTGGATTGTGACGATTAATCACACGGAGTTTGGTAACTTTTTCTTAATGCGTGTAGTTAGTATAAATAATTTGTTATTATTTATGTTGTTTAAAGCGTATTAAAGAAACTATCAGAGTAGAGATGTTGTGATTATTGAAATGATGGCTCTTATGCTTATTAAGAGTTAAAGCTTAGTATTTATAACACATATTTAAAATACGCTAGGTACAGATCATATAACAACTTTCAAATTAATTCCTAGTCGGAAACGTCAGAAGTTACGAAGAATTTTATGATTACTCCCCTATGCCATGAAGCTACATATCTAACTTATCACTCGCGCGTATTAACCATATTTACGGCTGACGTCCGTTAGCTTTAGTTCTATTTAAGGATGGATATATGTAGGTGAACAGACCTCGAGGATCCTGATAAATGCCTAGAACATGGCCTCCTGGCTTGTGTTATTTCGCTCACAAACATCCCTCTGTATATATTCTGTGCCGGTGAAGACAGCGAATTCTGGAATTCTTAAAATAATAACCTATATTATATAGGTAAGTATGCCCCTGTGATAGTTATAAATTTAGACAACACAATTTCGACCATTTCATGCATAGGTCTATTATGCTGCGTAATAACTTGACGGCTAATAAACTATTATGTACATATGGAATCGAACTCACGATCCCGGTTTAAACAACAGGTCAAGTAATCATTGCAACGAAGGGCCAGTCCCGGAACTCATAAATATTGGTCATTAAATTTAATTAACAAGCAATGGTAGTAATAGTCGACTTAGCTAAAATTACTTTTAGTATGGAGATCGATTCTTAACAAACATACTGTAGGGCACCCTTAATATATATATGCTCAATCATAAATAAATCACATTGATTTAAATAATTACTTTAATTTGTTTAATACTTCCCATAGCTACGCTGGACCGAGAGAAGTAAGCCGCAGGAAAAAGCTCTCGGCACCCTTCCTAAAAAGGTGTAATCCTTTTGTTAGAGAAGTCATTACCACTGTGACCTTAGTTCGGGAAGCATAATTGCAGACATTATATATTATTTTCACGTAAATTAATTACAATACCCGACTTTTTTAAATAATAGAACAAGAGAGCAAGAAGCTAGAGAGGCATAAAAAACATTGTGAAATATTAGTTCGAATAGCCTACAATCACTCTGTATTCACAAATGTGTAGCTTATTCAATGAACATACTAACACATTAGATTCTAACGTCGACAGAATAACTTTTTGTCCATTAACAAAATAGAATTTCTAACATAGGCACCTGTCCCATTTCTGTTAATAAAGTCATACATCTATTTAAGTATGATTACAAAAACGGAATAATATTAGCCAGTGAGTATTTGTGTAAGCCAACAAATGTCGTCTTAGTGTTTACAATACAACAAAGGGGTCGCGGATGCAGTACAATGACAACGCAGACAGCAGGCGACAGGATGAAATATTATTTCGGACGGCGACTGAGCATCGACTTACAAATCCGCACGACTGCGGCGTTTATAGTACTCGTATTATATACATTGCTGTATTACAGTCATACAAATATACACGTAGTATAGCATGTTGACATGGTATGAATACGAATAATTTTTGCTATTCTTATTATGTTATCCTATTGGTTTATATTACAGTTTCCCGCGCCGGGGTTCAACTGCTGGCAGGCACTTCTGATTTGAGAAGTTATGTGCGTTTTTAATAGTACATATCACCTGCTACAATGGTTTTAGGAAACTACGTCGGATCTTTATGGTTCCCTAAGGCCTTATGTTTAAAGGCATTAAGCAGTCGGTGTCGTCCAAACAGGTCCAAGGATTCAAAGCTCAGTTGAAAACTTCGGACAGATCTTCAGTTGGGAATCAAGTTATTTAACATAATTATTAAATTTAGTATCTATTAACTATAACAACATGTTACATGGAAAAAAAATCCGTCTGTTACCTACGTTATATTTGCTTTAAAATTGTTCGTATCTTTTGCATGTACCCTATTTCTGAGGCAATATTGTGATAAAATAGATTTTACCTATCTATCTATCGTCTGTCTATAACTTTGAATTGAATATATTTTGATCCGTTTGATTATTTATTATAATCAACATAACATCCATACTAACTCTCATAACAACATCACTTCTAAAACATTAACAGATGAAGTGAATTATCCAGGCCTTTATTATAATATCCACGGTCGCCCGACCCGACCTTCCAGTCGAGGAATTCCCTCTATTATTATGCTGGAAGCGTTAAGGAATTTATGAGTTATGCTTGTGGCAGACCCCGGGTGGTGACGGCTTGGCGGAGAAGTTGAACTAGAACATGGACCATTCATATATCTATCCGTGCTGTATTAAGAAGGGTGTGACACAGTCTAAGTTTACCAGTAGGTAAAGTACCGGTGTTTTTATTTACTTTAAGAGTTATTACACGTATGCGTTTCAATAGGAGGTCAGACGAAAAATAGACTAGATTATTTAAGCTGTGTAAGTAGCAAAATATAATGCGAATCTGGTTTTAATATTTTCTGGAATCGATAATAATATGTGTGTTAGTAATAAGGATCGACAGTAATATGTGTATGTTATAAGGATAAATTGTTATAATATGGTGACTACTATTACTTGTTAATTAATAATCAATAAATGTTAGTAATATTTTATTTCTTATATCTAACCAAACTATCCTACCGCATAGTAAGCGAAGGTGATGGAAATGCTGCAACACACACAGATATCGGTCTTCGATTAATTATTGGTGTTTTGGTGTTTATGATGCGCATACAACTTTGGGCTTGCTAACGGAACCATAATATTCTTGACATATTACCACCGCAAAGGTTTTAATGCAATTAGTTAAAAATACATTTGAAAATAAATTTTTTAAGCGTTTTGTAAATAATTAAAATTTTCATTTAAATTATTCGTTTCGTTTGATAATTTAACAAAAACAATGTAAGTAATCACGAATGCAGAGCAATCGTGTTTTATGTAGAAACGGACAAAATGATGTGAAAAGAAATGAATTGGGAGTAAGCAAATGAGTCTCTCCCCGTGAACAAAGCATTTAAAACATTTTAGGAACTTTTCTTGACATTACTCTTTGGGACAATTACATTCTTAAGCTTTTAGAGGCCCATAAATATAAATTGACGAAGGGACCTTTGTTATCTACAAATTGTGAATTCTGAAAAATTATTCTCATTTGAGACAATTATGGCACCTTTACCTCAATCGTTCGCCTTTTATTTTCGTGATTAAAGAAGTATTCTGATAAAAGCGTTTTTAGATGGGATTTCTTGGATGTAATCGACTAATTGTTATCGCGGGTTCACTTGTGTTCCTCATAGAAGTAAAATATAATTTGGTCATTAAAAGTATAATTTGTCCTCATTTATACCGATTAGTTAGCTCTGCATGATGAGCGAAGATACAAAAAGACAATATTAAATATATCCTCTAAATTTACTGATATATAGCAAATAATCTCATAAATTCTATTTCTTGCCGTAAAAATTTCTGCCATAGTATTTTCCTAAGTTTGCTGACAAAATATCGACAGGTGGTTTGGCTTCGGTTTGCTTTGATGATTCATTTTTCACTCTATGCATCACGAAGTCATGAATCATTTAGATATTACGCAGATATTCCAATACACGCTTGACGTTTTAATCACGTAGATTGAAATTATGAATTCATTGACTTCACTCCGCTCATGCTAATGTATACAAGTATAATATTATCCTGAAAACCCAGAAGTAAACGACGATATCTAATATGAACAAATAAATGGAATTTAAAATATTACATTCTATCCCCGATTTCGTAGAGATATTCAGTAAATCATTGCACATACTTAATTCACTCTTATACGGTTTTTTTAAAGCACTATGTAGCCAGTGTCCTTTCTTAAGTCCCACGTGATCTGTTCACCTTTCTACAAGATCAGTCCAGCGGTAATGATGTGAAAATGTTGCAAATAGAAAATTTATTTGTAGGCATTAAACATTTTAGTTGACCCAAATTCTCACCCAAACACTATTCTTATATTTCAAATGGCAGTCAAGCGTTGTGCAATACCTTTTAAAATTTTCAACACTAACGCGATAATATTTCAACAAATATCACACAGAATATTTTAAAATTACGATCTTTCCGATGGCGAGAGGTTAAAGACATTAATAAAATACTTTAGTTAAGTTTATACAAACATTTTCGTTTCGTAGATTTATTAATGTATTTAATTTGGCAAGTACGTCATACTAATCGACTGTAAGCGGAATGTCCGGCACACCAAACCCAATGAATTTGATTTACTTTTACTTCTCACAGAGCGTATATATCCACGAGTATGTAACACATTTGTTTTGATATGTTTTCATTGTCATTGCTGTATTTTTAAGTTCAATATCTTCAATGGTTAACTCTTCTGTCATTATATAGGTGAGTATTATATAATATTTTTCTACACCCTATCACTGAAAAGTAGTATAAATTCTTTATTTTCGTTTATGATAAATTATTTGAATTTCACACTGTCGCTATCATTAATAACAACATTGTTGTCCTAGAACATTGCACATTCCAGCTTTAAATTTACACGAGCGGAAACAATGAGATCATATTCCTCGGCACTCATTAATTACGCTAACCACTCAGTTATGACAATATTTTATAATTCAACCAATTTGTTGGGGCTCATTTGATCGTCGTCCCACTGTGTATGTTGAATCGTATTCCATAAAAAAAAATATTATTACTAAGACTTGACACGCTAAGAGACTTTTCGTATAGTTATGTAATAGAATCTTTTGACATTTATTTGTGGATTCCATTCCAGAACAAATATTTCAGTGTCGAGTATTAGTGCTTGTTTTGTGTGTGTGTGTGCGTGTGTTTATGTTTATAACATATGAATTTAAATATTTATTTATGTTTATCAACTGTATGGTTGCCACAGCACAGGCTCTGCCAGGTTTGGAATCAAATGGCTGTGTTTGTGTATCGTCTCGTTTATATTATTATTACTTTTTACACTTATTGTAAATTTACGTAAAATTTCTTTTAAAATGCGCTGATACAATTACCTCTTTGAACTATTTGAAATTGTTGTTTTTGATTTGATATGTATCTAATAGTTGTCTTATCGCTGTACATGGTCATTAGAATGTGTAAATCATTAAATAAAGAAAAGTGTTAATTTGTAACATACTCATAGGTATTATATTTAAATATACATTTCCCACAGTAACATAGAATGTTAATGCTCTATGAATAACAATTTCATGCATTCCGCATGTCAGTTGATCTATATTGGTTCCCGTTATGTACACGGGTATTTTAATTTTATTCGTTGTCATATTCGCATTGTATTCAAAATTCTTTTTATAACGTTTATCATTATTATTTATTGAATTTGCATTTTTCTTGGTTAAGAATTATATTTTGTTGGATCATAAAAAGCAAACCGGCTGAATAATAATTGATGTTATTTGTGAACTGAGCACTTCTAATCTTTCTTCCTGTTTATTCAAATTCAAATTCAAATTATTTTATTAATTATAAGGTACACATATATACACTTAATAAATGTCATAATTATTGATAGTCGTACCTCGTCTTTGTGCGCCCTTGAGGCTATCGTAGACTGAGAGAAAAAAGCCGGCGAAAAAAAACTCCCAGTACTCTTTTTGATAACAAGTTTAGTAGTTCAACATGTCAGCAAACCGCCTGTAAACAACCCCTATACAAAATCTCCTGAAAACCCCTACATAATCATCCACCCTAATTTTACTCTTTCAGGGGTTCAATTATAAATGTAATTTGAGTAACCAACCAACCGTTGTGATTTTCCCGATTCAAGCTATTTCCATAATAAATTCGATTGAGCGGTTTTGACGTCAAACGTAAGGAATAAGCGACAGAGTTATTTTCGTATAATAATATCGCTATCGATTTGTTACTGTGAAGTCAATAACCTCTTTGTGAAATGGAATCGGAATTCAAACATTTTCTTCAATAAACACTGACAGTAGGTGAAATTTTTCAAGATGATACATGAAAGTAGATTAGCTGAATCAACACTGCCACGGAAGTTATTTCTGGGTTACATAAACAGCATCAATGGTACCGCGTTCCAACTAGAATCAGATATTCCATCTCATACTAGATAAAGCCAGACTGACTGACAAACATATAAATGTCCAAATATATATTGATAATATTACACTCCGGTAAGAAATGCTCATGCGCATGACACAAATGTTTTCTGGAGAAGGAATCGAACCCACAACTATCGGATCCACCAACAGACCATTCAATATTCACTTAAGTCATCATTTATTTCTCAGATATTACATCTAAAATGTTTCCCCATAGAGAAAATTCAATCTATTCATTGCCTATGGGAACATTTTGATAAGTTTGTGAAAGTCAGACGTTTTAGAAAAATTAAGCATATAAGATCTTTCGTTGTTTCAGATTTTAATACTTTTCTTTGAGAGTTTCCTAGAAATCCATTTAGAAAAGTATCGAAATGTTCAAAGGAACGCATCCCTGTTCGCTTGTTTTCTGCGTTATTGGCTTACGCCCTCATTGAGCCTCAAAGAACTGTGTTCGTCAGTAATGAGTTATTCGTTTCTACATGTAACATACCTTGTATGTCCGAATACTGCATTGGCAAACTAAACAAAAGAAATATATACGTTTTCAAACATTTACCATATACTAATTATATTAAAATATTCACTTTGACGCTATACGTGAACTCTAAGGCACCGCAATAGACTTTTTTATTTCTTTGTAGCTTTTAGGCCGCTAGAGGTCGTCTGGCCAACAGCAAATTAATCATTTCGCAAGGGTCATTACTACGACGTCTTATTAATGTTTTTGTCTTGCTAGATAGATCATGGAATATATTAGGGTTATAAATTGAGCAATTATGAGGAAATTGGTTTGATAATGAAAATGTGAATTGTTGACTTGAGTGATGAATGTCATTGGACTCGAAAATGATTAAATGGGACCAATAAAATTACTCGAATACAGATTCAGAGCTGATATTTACAAACCGATATATCGAATAAAATATGCTTTATAGAAATGTCGATGAAATATATTTTTTTGTATGTTACGCAAAAAATATTTTAGGCCTTTATCATATTTATGCAGTGATTTTAAGCATACACCACTATCTTGCCCCACCATGGATGAAAGGTATACACGTTAGAGGGAATCGTTGTTGGGAATTGTTTTAAAATTCATTTTGCGTCTCTTACAAGTATATGCGCTCGAGAACGTTCACAATATATGGTCACCCGCAGCCACCCATTCAATAAGAAGCCTTTTTGGGGTGCTTCATAAACAAAAAGTTTCCAATCAACAATCGCGTTAGAGCTATGTGGAACTCGCGGTACTATTACTATTGTTTTTATGAGAAGACCGTAGCGAAGGGGCATGTAGCAGTCACAAGTGGCCCATAGACGTCTGCAACCGACATTGAACAGGACTCTTTTCACTTTTCTTGACCCGTCACAAAAGTTGCCACACTTGAGGACTGAAGAGGTGACCCCTAGTATACACGTATGAAATTCGACTTTCACAATGATACAAATACATACATATATATTTCCTACCAACCATTTTTTTATTACGGTCCAATCATAAAGAAGTTCATATTTCCAATTTATGAAAAACATTTCAAGTGACAATATAAGAGGGAATGATCTCATTACTTATGGTATCTCGATTAATTAATATTCTTTAGTCATTGTGTGAAGGTCTCATAAGCATATCGGTTTTATATCAGCCAGTTCAGATTATATTTTATAGTCAGCTCATAATATTTTGAAGGTTGTCTGATTTTAATGCATTCACCTGACCTTTAGAGATTTTAATGCGCACAATTGTTCAATTTTTTTATTGAATTATACGAAATATAGTTATTACAGCAGTTTATTATCTGAGAAAGATGACTATAATTATCAAGATATTTTAAAACATTATTGAAAAGTTTCCCTTGATTTTGACTTATTAGCGTATGTACCAATTTGTGAAATGAATACATATGTACCTCTATATCATGTTATCATATTGCAGAATCTGTTTAGTTTGGCATCGACGGTCGTGAGTGAGTTCTCTCAAGCATTATTAATATTATTATGACATAAATGTGGCGCGCTAGTGCCTCTGATGAGGAGTACAGACAGCAAAAAATCAACGAAGTTAAGTAATGTCGAACGCATTGCATCAACAATGTTAATAAAAGCTTCTGATGATCGGAAAACTAGTTGAAAATTTGTATTCACTTTGTATCTGGTGGGCATGAATCGCAACTGAATCACACTAAAATAGTAGGTTTTAATAAAACATATCATATACACGTGTTGTAATCATACGTTATTACCAAAACCCGATAGGATTAGGTTCGTTTAACAATGTTGGGATCGCTGACATTTTGATGTACTGTGAGGAACCGTTATAAGGATTAAGGATGAGAGATAATCACTTCGTAATAAATTTGCATAAGGCGATGTTGCTAACGCTTAATTTGGTCCCTTAGCGTGGCTTGGGAATGAACTCACCATCTAGTTTTAATTTTTTGTGAGTCACACAAAAGTTGAATAATGTCGGCATAATTTTAGAACGAAATTTTAATTTGTATGCCGAGATTTCAATTTCTTTCTCAAAATGTTACCAGCGTATTCCCTATCGGATAGCAATTAATTTGAATTCGAGTTTCAAAACAGCTGTCACGCTAGAAGTTTCCATGCCATGGGTTCTATGGTTCTTCGGTTATACAAAAAGTAACAAAATTATAAAATTCAAAAATGTGTGTGAATCTATGAATCACTATATAAACGTATTAACATATTATCTAATCATAACTATCTACTTAAATAATCTTAATTTAAAGTTCTCAAGTGAAACTAATGTATCAAAATATTTATAAAGTAGGTATGGCTCATTATTATTATTATATGTAGGTACACATATAATAATAATAATGAGCCATTCACTCGAGTATCTGCTTAACCTTTCTCGATACATCTCTGGGCGCTTTTTGTAATTCAACCAGTGACCTACATAATTGGTTTAATTCATTATTCCGCGTCGATGCTCCATTGTTTTTGTGATCGCTTCGTTCAAAGTTTTGATTGGTCGAAATTTCAACGGAAATTGCACATTAGGCTACGTCCGGTAGCAAGACGACTGGACGAATTAAAGTTACTGGAAACGTTATTAATTTATTATAAGGAAACTGTTATTTTTAACAATTTTATTATATATAATTATCCAGTAAATTCAGCGGGTGTCAGGAGTGTTAGTACCCTTAAAGTCATTTCATGAAATAACTTATCAGTCTCTTTATTATTTAATTACGAGTATTATTTATTACTCTACCATCTTGTCCTTACACACTTCATCATATTATATTAAAATTTGCCTCTATTCTTTTGTCAATAAACAACACTATGCTATGTTACATTTATTACAATAATATTGAATTACAATAAACTTTAATGACTAATTAAATGCGTGCTTCATCCTAAGCTGCATCCCACTTTTCATCAGGTGGGATAGCAGTCAAACGTGAGCCTATAACAAAATAAAAAAATATATCCAGAGTAGCGATGCTTTGCGGCTGATTTAAAATAGAGTATCTTTTATGTGAAATTGGATACAGATATTTATGTAGATCATCAGGTAACCGAATCCCCGTGTGTCGTTTATGTAATGCAGGATAATAAATCGTCTCAACTGTCACATCTAGTAATCTAGATCTGTACGCTTGCGGGCGACATCCAATACAAGTTTAAATAGGATATTCCTGTCTCGTTCCTCTTATTTAAACATACCGTTTATATAGTTTTATTCGTCTGAGTGTTTATTATTTTATTTGTTTTCTCTGCATTCTGCGGGGGAATTCCCGAAAGTAATTCCTTCTATGAACTCTGCCGGCACGGTATCACAAACTACACCTTGAGTTACTGCAACTTTAAGCATATGTAGATATATCACTAGTAAATCTCTTTGCTTGCAATGTTAATATGCAACGCTTTCAAAGAGCATTTACAACTGCAGTGTAAAATTGTTACATTGGTAGCGAATACGAAAGAAAGTAATTTGGTATATCTATGAAGTGCTCAGAAAAAGTCACTCATTCGGAATGATAGTAGTTACCTATTCTTAGTTCAAAAATATATAAACTATCTATGTTTTGTGGATGTTCTCATGACGATTACAATAAAATTGGAATACTTACCAAAATATTTGTAATAGAATTTTATTTAGCTGCGTAAATAAATTAATGTTAGAATTCAAAACCTGATTATTCATTAAGGACCTTAATCCAAAAAACGTGACAGAACTAATATGATGGCGCTAATAATGGTTGGCTATGGTTTAGATTTCAGCCTTCCACTTTAACAGTATGGGGCTCAAATACTAGCACACATCTAACTTTACGAAGTTATATATGTGCCTTTTAATATTCTCTAAGCTGTGTGAAATCTGCTATCTATGGTTCGGCCAACAGTGCAGACAGTCAGTTTGGTCCATCTGATAACGAATAAAAACTCGTTATCATTGGAAAGGTAATATGTTGATGCAGTTGGAAAAGTCGCAAATGGAATTACGGTTTGTATTACCTCGGTTCTATGATTTGTTAAATTTGTACGCCGTAAAGGGCAAATTACGGATTCATCTAATAACTCTGTAAACTGTTTAAATGTACCTACCCATATTTGTGCAAATAAACGTCTTTATCTTATTATTCTATCGAAACGATATGACATTAGGAATTTTAATACTTGCAGCATCGGCGTTGAGCGTTTCACTCCCTTTTTGGCAATTTCATTTAGCGGTTGATGCCCAATATACGTTCTATCCGCCCAATATCCCAACATTCTATCATGAGTTTTCGAAACCGATTACAGTCGTTGCAGGCTTTCCTTCCTTTCACACGCACACATTCAAACGTCATACGAAAGCATTACGTCAACTTTTTCTTTGTTATTTTCACACTAGTACGCGGAGACCACGATAGAGTTGATATCCTAACACCATAATGGTATCGGTATTTTATGTTGTCACATTAGTCTGCACTATGCACGTTAAAAGTATTGTTATACGCAGTAACCTTATAGGTCTTAGTCAATCATGGAACAAATTACCCTTTTCATGGGGTTATAGTAATAATTACTTGGGATAATTTCACACACGGCATTTATTGTGATCCCAAGTTATCCAGATCGTGTACCGAAAATCTTCGCAAAACAATTAAGTGGTAGTAAAATTCTGTTTTGTACATTTACTACACGATGACCAGCTGTTTTTATAAATTTAAGATCTTCCAAGTGCTGGTAATATTGCATTCTTCTATAAAATTCCTTTGTATAAAATGCCAATACCTGTACTGTAGGTACTCACTGCGTAGGGATTGTAAAATTATAACTCATTACTTGACATTTATTCAAATGTTTTGGAATTTTGCTATAAGTGTGTTATATTTTGTATTAGCAAATGCTAATTTGAATTTTACTTAGGGTTCGTTTTGTAAAACAGTTGTAATTTTACAAAAAAAAAATAGTGTAGCTTTCAAAAATGGCGGATTTACAGCTCTTAAATCCCACTTAGCTGAAAATTACATTCGGATTTTTCAAGAAAATTATTTCTAAGTTGCGGTATAGAGAGAGCTATGGAGAATTTGAATATACTGGTCTTCGCTTCGCTAGCTACGTTTTTCAAGGGATTGAGTTTATTTATTTAAATATTTATTAAGTAGAGAGCGCGTATTTCGAAAATTATTCAATGGCTCATGAATGTTTTCGCATTGCATTGTAGTTTCCAGTGTCATCATTTTTCTACCCTGTTTACCACTATTAAATGAACCAGTTTTATTTGTATGCACACAGGTAAATGATAAGAACATGGTTATTATAGATTTATTCGGATCCAATTTTCTCAATTCCCTTCAATTTCAACATTTCAATCTCAAATGTAATGACTTATATCTCAAATGCTATGACCTATAACGCAGTTTATGTAAACAGTTAATAAAATATACAGTGTATGTTAACAAAAAACGGGTTTAACAATTTTTAATTTAAATACCCGCCTCCCTCTTGTCTTACTGATTACTCCTAACACAAAAGCTATAAAAACTTATTTAAATGTTTTTTTCACCAAGAATTATATAACAACTCCCAGTATATAAAGAAGTTAGTTTAAACAAAAGACGAACGACAATAGATATAATTTCCATTCATTGAAACATTTTGCTAATTTGGTGAAAAGAAAATTGCTTAAACGAAAACCAAACGAGCCGGCTCATACAGTCAGAGGGTTCAAACGGGGTTCATGGTTTGATTGCTATATTTCGTATGCATATGTGTAATGGCTGATTGGGTACAACACATTTTATGTGTTACTGCTGCTGCTGGGGACAGGTGGCCCTGTCGGTCACCAATGGTCACCTATCCAAGAGCATCACTTGTAATCTGCAACGGCTTGAAGCTACTAGAACTCTGTGTATGTATCGTACACGCCATAAACATATAAAGGAAAAATAAAATCGAGTTATTAATTAAAAAAATGGTAAAACTTTCTAGGTCATTATTTGCGTGATAACATTCTTACTTTAAATAAAATATTGCCAGCGCTTTGCTACAATGTAATTACTCTAAATGTATCAAACATCCTTAGAATAACTTAGAGCAACGTATAGAAGATACGGCTGAAATGTCGCCATAGCATTATACCGTTTCGGGTCTCTTTTAATGTTTCGGTGTTCCGATTTTAAAGTAAGTATGCCTTTATTAGGCGCATTCTATATTTCTTATCTTATGAACATAAACCTGAATAAACAGAGGAATCTAATTATCCCACAAATCATGGATGTGCAGATGAATTTCGCGCTTAATTTAAGGCCGTTAAGTTGTGAATTGCATGTAATTATGATGGACTCGTAAAAACATTTCTTGTATATACACTTTTTTGTTGGACCGAGCCCGTTATGCTTTTGCGTTGATTGCGTTGAGTTAAAATTCAAATTTGCAAATGAAATTTTGGCATTCATTCCGTGAAAAATAGAAATATATTTCGGGTAGAAATATATTTAATTAGCTGGTTGAGGATTTTTAGAGGTTTTGGCTTTTATTATAAACAAGTCTTACCTGAGCTTAGTTTCATGAGTCCACTGGCAGGGACGGCAAAAACCTGTGTTACAAAAAGTTTATACAGTCCTTACTAATTACTTACTTAACCTTACCTCAACCTACTAATTCTGATTTTGCAGCATTTTTTCTGTACCATTTGTTGTTATGATTATTATATATAAAGATATTTCGCGTTTAAGTACGATACCATAGAATATTTAATATTAGCTAACTGATCAATGACTTAGACTGAAGTAGGGTGAAGAACGATTCGATGCTAAGAGCAATCTCCGGGAAGTTGCAGTATAAGCGTGAGAGGTAAACCGGTGGTATCCTATAAAAAACCTTACATGTCCCGTGTGGGATCCAAAAGGCATTTTATTAGTTGAAAATCTCCTATCCCTTCTTGGAAAGGGTCGAGTGTCTTCCTTTTCGAAACTTTACATCTCGTGACCAAAGAAGGCCTCAGTCGAAAGCACAAAGGCACTCAACATGCTGTGGAAAAATCTGCGCCCGGTATTTTGTTACGTGATGGAATTTCCAACGATGAATTTTGAAAAGGGACCAGGGTTATTTATTTTCG
>DVPR01000474.1:0-13801 GCA_018239345.1 Oxynetra stangelandi
AAAATAAATTGGTTTTAATATTACTTTTGTTTTTTTTTTTTTATGAATTTTTCAAATTCGCAAAACTCCGAGGCCCACCCGTTAGAAGTCGTCACTTCTACAGCACGATGCTATTTGAAACGATCAGGGCGAAATTATATAGTTAAATAACATTCAATTTATTTTTTATTTTCTTGTTTACTAATACATAGAAATCTCAGTTACCTGATCCGTCGTCATCATTATTAACAGGCGAAAGCGTCATGTTCCGGCTCCTCTCTTGCACTTTCATCAGATCCAACTCCCTGCAGAAGTGGGGTATGACCTCCTCGATGTGATGCCCAATCACCTCCGAGTGTGTCTTGCCAAATGTGAGCATTGCAAAGTGTTGGTTGCACGCCGTTATGATGCCACTGTCATCGACCACCAGTAGCCCACTAACGTTGTATGTGACCTGAAAATGTATCTAATTTACTTTATATTCAACATTTTTCATCATATTATTATGTCATAGCAAAACAATTACAGAAATGTATGCTTTCTAAATAAATTTTTTTTTGGGAAGCATTTCTAAATGAATAAAATTTTAGCTCATTAGAAATTTGTCTGTTTAATGGCTAAACTTCTTTTTAAAATAAATAATCTGATCCTATTTGAAAGGATTTTTTACAAATTGAACTTGGGAGTTCTAAAATAATTCTTACATCAATTGAAGTACAATAATACCTGATTGTGTATGGTGGAACAAAAAAAAAGTAAAATGCTGGAACATTTGTTAATATGGTGGTATGGTATAATAATATCAATGAATAAAAATCAAAGGGAAAAACTCACCCTCACATTGACTTCAAATAAGCACCTATCTTTATTACCCTTTATAGCCGTCCAGGGGGTGGTCTCCGCATTATCTGGTTTTGATATCCAAAGGCATAAAGGAAAGCAGCCACCGTCTAATGTCCGTCCTAAAATTATTTTGGATCAGCTTCACAAGTATTCGGCTAATTGGGTTTGAATTAAATTTTTCTTATTTTATGTCAAGGGACAAGCAAAAGACATCTAGCTGTCGTTGTCTACGGAAATCTATAGCCGACCAGGTCAATCAAAAGAATTGACTACTACCCCTCAGTATTAGACCTCTATTGGATATGAGTATCAAGGGGCCATAAAGACGGAAAATTCATCTGGGGTCCAGATTAAGTAAATGAATCTGTTATTTGTTAACTTTGGATTGATCACGACGTGATCATATGCAGATTTGACTGGATATGGGCCTTTTTGCAAAGAGAATTGGCTTTAGAAATTACTGAAGGTGATAAAGTCTTCCTGTTAAAGAGAGGTTAGGTAAAGTTTTTCATCGCCGGTTTAAATACGACTGATTCTGTTTAGATTAAAAATTTAGTTTATAAAGACACAATTTTAACTCGTTGTTATCAACTTACCAGTGGCTTTCTGCTTGGCAACACTCTTGGAAATAGGCGCATCGTAGGGTGGTATGCGTATCGAGGGTATAAGCGAGGCTATGGGCAATCCCACCAGCTTTTCAGCCGACTCCGCTTGGAATAACATGGCCGCATCGCCGCCCTCGCACGACACAATCATACCAGAGTCAGCATCTATCGTCAACTGGAGATGATACAACAGAAAAACAATGTAGATTAACGAATAACATACTCAGTTAATTTAAATCAATAAAATTTTATAACAAAAAAATATTTTTTTAAATACAATCGTTCTGCAATTTTATAGTGTTAATTAAAATATGCGACAATCCCGCTCATCAGTTGAATGTTGAAATTTAGTGGACTTAATATATCACAAAAGTTAAAGTAGTCCTTAAAAACTGGTCTTTGAATCTCTTATGAGAGTAATTAATATCAGTATAAAAATCCTCTTTAAGTGGGTATTTACTCCATAATAGAAATCCACTTTCCGAATTTCACTCTCCTAGTCTAAGTTACCTAATCAGTGAGAAAATTATTTTTTATTGACGATAGATTAAAATTTAATTAATGAGAACTTATTAACCATCTATCAAAAAGTACTCATACATTTGAGAAGTTCAGGTTATTCTGAATTATCAAGTAAATCCTTTGTTTGTGGATTGGTTTCCTGTTTAATATTGTAATAGCATTATATATAATTTACCACAACATTCTTGCAGCTGACTGGCTCGGCCACTACTAAGCATGGGCCATCATTGTCCAGCTGTCTAATCCAGAGCGAGACTTGTACAGTACTTCCATCCTTTGATAATAGTTCAACAACCTGAAACAGAAAAAAATGTTTCTTTTGCAATGCTTAGGTTAATAAAATAAAAGATAATCAAATATTTCATTGCAAAAAGCAGGTGCATTATCATTTATTCAAGATAACTTTGTAGTCTTTTCTTTAAACCTACCTTTCCACTTAACAATACAACTGTTCCATCTTCAGATGTATCTCCATCCTCCGGCTCGTGTAGACTGAATGCCTTGCAACCTCGGTTTCTTAGCAGATCGGAGAACCGAAGACCACATAGCTCTCCAGAGGAGTAGCCGAGAAGAGAACATGCCTTGTTATTCACTATTAAAATCTGAAAAAATTCATGTAAGAAAGAAAATTAACTAACGGATTGGTATTACTTTATGCTATGTATGTCTATAATTAAATGATACAATATTATTCTGACCTGGTGGCCATAAAGTGTGACCACAGAGAGACCCACATTTGCTTAGATTCTTTTCATTATTTTATGGTGGCATTATGGTGAATACTGTTTATAGAAGCATATGTAAAATTACCTGTGCAAATTGTATTGTCACTTCTCATACCACAGAACATAAGTGTTATTGAGGTTGAAGAAGTTCAAATTCAAATTATTCTATTCATTACAAGGTACACATAGAAACACTTAATGAATGTTATAATTATTGATAGTTGTACCTCAGCTTTGTGAGCCCTTCCGGCTATCATACTGAGGGTGTACAGCAATTTAAAAAATCAATAAATGTCAGATATACATCACTTATCCTATTTACATACACACCTTAGATGAACTAGGTTCTATAGTAAAAACAGCCTTGCTGGGGTTGATGACTTGCTGCAATCTGTCTGTCTGTGACTGTGCAGGAGAGCCAGCTATGTCGACTGTTGTTAGCGTTGCATTAAACCGCAGGCCATTGGGTCCATCAACTGCATGTTAAAAAATCATATAGTCTAATAATTAACAATAACAGAATAATTGATCCAGTTAAAAATTAATCAGAATTTTGTTCGAAAAGTATTACATATTTGTGCGAGTGTTAAATAATTAAAGAAATGTATGAATTAAAAAATATATTAATAAAACAAATGATAAATGAAATATTTTTTTTAAAGAATTAAATAAAAAAAATATTTCACCCTTCAATACATTTTATTTAATGTATAATATATTACTGGTTGACAATAAAAAAGTTTGTAGATTTTGATATTCTTTACCAACAAATAAACATAGCATAAATTATTGCTATTTAAATTTTATTCAACATGTGATACATATTGAACGAGTATAGTATAATTTGAAAATGAAAAGTTTTAATATTGCAAAAATATAACAGTTACCTCTCACTAAATCTACTGCCTGTTTCACTTTAGTTGGAGTCTCCAGTTCCATCTTGATGGGTCTGATGGTGCGCTTCAACCGTGGAAAGCTCTGGTTGCCCTCAAAGGAGCAGTTATTCCACACATTCTGGAACTCAGGTTTTGCTTTCACTGTCCTATAATATATCATTAGTGTTTTAAAAATGAAGTTACATTAAAATAGTTGTAGGTATTTTATAAGGGTGATTTCATTAATTGGCCTTATTTCTTATAGGATTTCCGTTTGCAACTTATGCACATCTTAATGCTACATAAACTGTGTGGCAATTATCTGGGAGTTTAAATAAAAAAATTGGATTCCTAAAACTTTTATATAGAACACTATATGATACTCACCTGCACTTTTTATCAAATTCCAGTAATTTCATAGGCGTGACGAAGTTTCGATTGTCATTGGAGGCGGAAGCGAAATCAAGAGTACATTTCTACAAAACAGAAATAAATAAGTTCGTGATAGTTTAGCGGGTCGTCAAATTCCAATGCAATAATATTATGCATGGACTCTTACAGGTTTAGGCGTCAAATTGAGATGCTCAGGCGAGTATACGTCGATAAATCTTCCCAATCTTGGTTTCACGGGGGTAGAGCTAGGCGTATCGCCTGCCACGCTCCTTCTAAATATAACACACTTTAATTTGTCTTTTTAACGATTCTAATGCCACCAAAAGGCAAAATATCAGCTTTATGATTTATTTACATTCCTGATGTTAATTTGAAGGAAAATCAATAGTATACAGCGCGCAAGTTCAAACCCGAATGATCTTCTTTTTTTAAAAGACAATATAGATAGCACAACTTACCTGTTGTAGCTCAACATTATCTTAGTTTAAATGCTTAAGCAAATTGCCTCTACTTATAACGTATTTACAATTTTATGCGATAGTATTTTCGAGATTTGATCGTTAGGAATAAAGTAATTTCAAACAGAAGATGTATAAACCGAAATCAGCTGTCAGGCGTTTTGATAGTGCATTGAGGTACTCTGCATGTTTAATAAGTTATACTGAATTAAATTATATAATGAAATAACTTTTCAGTTATAAATACATACGATCAATAATAAAATGAGAAATTTTAAAACTATAGATAACATTTAAACCGAGTTTTATAGCGTCATCTATAAATTGACTGTGACAATTACGTCTTTGCAGTTATTTTCGGAATTTATCTAATGTTCTTCAATGTCCAAAGATGGCGCTTCAAAATTAATAAAAATATTAAAGAAATATTTTATTAGTAAATTAAAATTGATAAATAAAACATAAGTTTTATTTTTAAATATTTGAAATAAAAAAAATAATAAAAAAATGATATTTAAGTTTAAGTAATTTACGATTTAGTACATTTTACTTTCACCTATACCTACAATTCGTCAGTACTTTCAACTGGGAGTGTGGCGTCTCCTGTAATCCGGCTACTCGGAGGTTGGGACCGGAGGATGGTTTGAGGTCGGGAGTCCTGGTGCTGTGTGGCGCACGTTGACTGGATGTCCACACTAAGCCTGGTATTGATATGGATCCCCCGGAGGAGTCTAGGGGATGCAGATTAACTAAGGAGGGGCGAACCGGGCCAGAGGGGACACCCCAGCAGCCAAAAGTCCTCGTATCGGGCAGTAGTGGGATAGCGGCCGGGAGTGGGCGCTCAGTATCAGCCTGACCAATACAATCAGACCCGTTTCTTTTGATATTTATTTTCAAATTTCACTTTTTGTTATTGGTAGCAAAAATACAGTAAGAGTCAATTCTCATTATTGTAACTACTAGAGAGAAGCCCACTATGATATATTTTTATTATATTTTTATTTTTTTGATGTAAGACTTTCCGTATGTTGAAGTGTGCAATAAAGAATATTGTATTGTATTGTATTGTATGACAAATTCTAAAATTTCTTTCAGAACAGTTTCATTTGGCTCTCTGGATTGCATGCCAAGGGTTCGATTACCGATGAATGAACATTAATGTATCATTTTACGTTTACTTGTGACATTTCATCAGTGCCATGCGGACAAAATCGTTGACGCGTGGTATTAAGTCGACGTGACTATATTGTAACTTCGTCACGGGCGAGTCACGATAGAACGACTTTATTCACTGTTTTAAGCGCTTTAGTCACGTGTTTAGTTAGAAATTCAAAGAATGAATGAATGTTAGTTTCCACCATAAACACTATATACCTAAAGCGTATATTCCTCCGGATGTCTAAATATGTATTTATAACAACTAATAGTGTTTATGAATTTTTTTTGAACTGCTAAGGCTGTGCTATGGAAAACAAAAAGTTTTATGTGGCCCGATTTGGGCCTTCATATTACTAATTTAAATATTTGAATACTGGAACTTGTACACCAGGGATTTCCAAATTAATTTGGGCAAGAGACCTCAGCTCCAAAATAATCTGATACCTTAAACGCTCATAGCCAAATTATTTCAATGTCCTATTTCTAGTTTTTTCTCCTATTGATACAATATACTTACCAATTCAAAAATCTTTGTGGTTGGTTAAGTGATTAGATTTGACATAATTTTCTCATCAAAATTTAACAAAAGAAATAAACATAAATTCAATAAAAATCAAGTGTAAACAATAATAATTAATATAAATGTCTTTAAAATATTTAAGTAAAATGTAAAAATAAGTAGGTGATTATTTTTCAGAAAAAATAATTGCGGTGAACTTTTAAACTACGTCAATCCCCTAAACCTTTTTTGTTTATGTCGCCCCCTGGGAAACCTATTTTAGCCTCAGCGGCTTGGTATCGACCACTGTGGCTTACTTCATCTATTGTAATTTGACTTTTCAATTCAGTATTATTATATATATATCAGTATAGGCAATGAAAATTATATACCAGATTTGTATAGTAATATTTCCCATAATAATTTACCCCAAAATTTTTTGAATAAATAACAATGTCAGGTATATTATTTTATCTAATACATATTAATATCGAAATGAATTTAAAGCTCACACAGTTATTAGTTTATATAAAAGGGAAACTCCAAGTAACATACATTTTTCTTGATAAGTCGTTGTAAATTGTAATATTTTTACAATATCAGTAATATTTTCTCGTATGGACTTTTCTAGAAATCCACATACAACGTAGATACGTACGTGCAGTTATTGTGTCGATAGACAGGCTACAGGTACCAACGTTCCGGTTGCCGTGCACTTTCAAAACCCAAGGTCCTTTCGTAGTCCTTTCAATCTGCTCCACCCAGTTGTAAGTGGACCTAATTATATTATGATTCACACATTACATTTTACACCTTCCTGCCCAACAATTAAGATTCATATTTATTAGTACACGCCTACGGTACAATGATAGTAGTTGTTCTACAAAGTGTAATTAATTATTATTGTTAGAGCTACGTAACCAGGATTGGCAGGTATGATTTATTCAAAAGAAGGACACGTAGCAGAAAGAACAACTGAAAACAAGAACATTAATGCCAACGACATTCCTACACCAATGTAAAGAACGCAATTTAATATAATTTAAAATTCATTTATATCTAATTGATAAAAAACATATATAACATAACATAGCCCTTTAATATCAATAACGGAATATCTCCCCTAAGACGAGAGAGTTAGTCACCCTACAGATGACAGTTGAACGGATGTTGATTTTGATTGCAGGGCGGCTCTGATCACGGATACGAGTATAAAGCTCTTGTAGCAAATTCTTTGTTCCTCGAAGGCGATACAAATCGTTCAGTAAGAACTTTAAACAAGTACTAAGTCGAGACGCGACGCGATTACTACAACCTGTAATTATGTTTTGCAATGTATTCTTGATAATTTCTCTTGGATGTAAATTTTATTAGGTGAAGAATATATATTGAAGTACGTAATACGCCGTAGTAGAAAGGTCGGGCCTCTCTAAATTGTTCGCATTTATGATCAAATGGGTACCTTGGACGTCTATCTCCGAACAATAGTTATATTTTAGATAATTGTTAATATAGATCCACTTTTGAGACAATTATAGTTAGTTGGACGCCCCGGCGTTAGCTAATTTAAGTGGAATTTAAAATCTTAGTACACTAAATCATATGATAAAATGACACGATTTGAGCAAGCCTAAAATGCATTGTCAAAATTTGCATACAAATAATTTGGCGAATAAACACAGTCTTATTAAGTCTCCTAATTCGTCATTCCTGGTTCTAATATTTAGGATAATTTTAATTCCTTTTTAAAGTATCAAGTATATGTATCAAAAGTATTAGTAATGAATTGTGCCTCATTTTTCCTCTTTAGTGATGATAGCTAGTTTACGTCAGTAGTATCAAATATGCAATTGAATAAGATGAAGCAGTTCCCTCCAAAAAAGGGATCAAATTGCTTGACATTTGAAGAAATAGTTCTTGAAATATCATGAAATAGAAATAGAAAAAAGTGACTCAGAATAATAATAACACACTATAACCAACAGTAAAACTTTTGCACTACACAGGCAAGTGAATACATATAAACACACACACACACACATACATGTCATAGACTTGCGTGGGCGGGCGTTTACTTTTTATTATTCTTTTTATGAATGAGGTTGCGTTTGAAAGTACACACATATTTGCGAAATTGATATATCTATTTGTGTGTGTTGTCAAACAGGTGGGCGTTGTCGCATAGACTACTGAGGAAATGCAAATTGAGAATAATATTCATTGGTGTGACAGAAAATTAATGTTGGTCACCGCCATTGGCGTAACGGGGATTGATTGAGACCGTTTCTGGCTGACCTCCAAGTTTTTTCTCGGGCTACATTATTTTGTGTTGTTACTAAGCACTGTATGCTAAAATCAAATCCTGAGATATCAAACTCAACGTAGTGAGGGGTAGGAAGCGAATGTAGGCCCACTGATGTAGATTTTAAAATATTTGCACTTGTATGTCATGCATTGTTTTTGTTTCGTTTAAATTATAAAATAAATAAATAACCGTCACGCCAGGTCCCTAGCGGGGTAGGCAGAGAACACGGAGTGCCAAACATCTCTATCCTTGCAAACCTGATGTGCTTCGTCTACATTCGTCAGTCTCTTCAAACATACACGTTTAAATTATATATAGTTAAATTATCCCATATAGTACCACATTGTCTATTGCATTATAATTGTCTTTCGATAACAATTAATGACGAATTTATTCAATATTTCAAATATATAAAGTGGAAACGCTCCCTCTCAGAATATCTCGTTAATGTCTAAAGAGAAATAAAGCGTGATAATTATTTATAATAGAATTTATTACGAAATACTTCGGCATACTCTCATACTTTCTTCCTACCCCGCTAGGGACCTGACCTGACGGTTTTTTTTTTACTACGGCATATTTCATGTCATGTGTTTAGATATTAACGAAGCAATAACAATTATAACTCAATTAAATAGATATGAACGATATACATTTCTGAGATTTGGAACAAATGTGCATTTTCGTTCATTTGAATATTTCGCGGTAATTTACGGAGAATGGAAGTCGTGTAACCTTTAGCTTGACATTACATTCACTGCCTTGTGCCTTACTGTACGGAAAATGGATTGACGTCCAAGTTGCTCCAGATAAAAAGTCTGTTAAGTTTACATGACACGTAATATATTGTTATGTAAATAAGATTGTGATTCTGTTTCTTGTGCACGTGTGATCTATTTTTCATATCACGCCTAATAACACAATACTCTGTTACTATAAACATTGGTAATCAGCGTGTCGGATCTTCTGATTGTACGTCCACCACAAAGTACGCATGGTTTCTCAACAAATGCGCAACCGAACAGCGTCAGAGGTGCTCCAGATTCCGGCGTTTTAACCAGCGATTTGTGTCAATAATAATATATTTTTCAGTCAAAGACAATCAAAATGCAGCAATCTTTTTGCACATATGTAGATATTTACGAAACGAAGTTTATTTTATACTATTAATTTAAATGGCTACTTTTACAAAAATGAAGTAGGCGCAAATTGCTAAATCATTATTGGTACAATCGATAGAGAGGAAGTACTTTTAAAATTATAATAAGTGAACGTTGGTATTATGAAATGTTAATCTAAATTGTTACGGGTGATCTGATTTTTGATATGCGCAATTAATCACGATTGTGTATTATAGTAAAAGGATATACACATGTGTATGAAATATTTCTACATATATGTTTGTATATATTCAATATAATATGACCTTTATAAGCCGGATGAATTTGTAAGAAGCAAAATGTGTTATGTTTTTATGTTACGACAAGCGAATTAGATTTTTAACGAAAATTAAATTTTTAACGAAAAATCGTTAACCGTTTTCTTGATATGCCCTTATCCCAATAATTATTGTAGTATATTACAAACGCCAACTTTTATTCTCTTTATTTTTTTAAATTGTAGCCATCTCCACACGTAGTACGAAGTTGGAAGTTCTATTGATACGATGTATCGTGACTGATTTCGTTTTGTTACGCAGTAGAAAGTGCAATACGTGTGGTTAATTTATTGTGGTCATTAATCATTAATCCCTTTTGCTCAGCTGCATGCAGATCGCTTTTATGCTTACCTACATTGAGATGTAAGATAAGTAATTAATAGGAAACATCTGTTTCTATTATGTGCTTGAAGCTTTCGTTCTTAGCGCAGCTATACTAATAAGTTTGTGGTATAACCATGAGAAACTTATTGCTATACGTTAAAGTAACCTGGGGCTTTGTAGCCTAATACTGGTGGCTTAATATGCGACCTTTTATTTGACCTGCAAGTGGACTATCATGTGCCTTTCCACGTTAACTTTTATGTTACTTTCTCCGTCACCTTTTCCATAAATTGTTACGTGACCTGCCAGGAAACGTATTATGCGACCTTCTACGTGACCTGCTAGATGACCCTTATACAACGCTCTACGCAATCTGCTAATTGACCTACTATGATACTTGCAATTTGATATACGACTTCTATATGACCTGTTAAGTTACCTTTTAAGTAAACTCCTGGGGGTTACCTATTATGCGACCTTCTACGTCACCTTTTACTGATGTACTTACTTTTTATTATTTTCATGGGAATAAAGTCAAGTTAAATGTATGTTATGTAAGTCAACGAGAGTTTCGTAATGTTTTGCGTCGTCATATATAATTGGCGTCTACATTGCCCTTTACTACTTGAAGGTTCGAATTAGTTAATTAAAGTTACTCCAACACATTGCTCAGTGGTCAGATATCTAAGGACCGTTCGCGTTCAGTCAAGTACGTCATCAAGTATGGAACAAGCACGAAACAATTTTCATGCCAATAATTAAAAAGTTGACTTACCTATGTTCACTTTGTATTTGTACTTTTGTTATTGTTAATTGTCTATATATTTAAAGATAAATATAAAGCCATTTTAATTGGATAGTATCAGTTGGTAACGGTAAATTTTAAATTTATTTCAGATTAAAATTTATTCAGTACAAAGCAGTTCGAAAAGCAACTTACGAGCGGACTTCCGATGTCCTTTGGCTGTAGTAATCTTGAGTACCTATACAAGAGCTTATTTTATGTCGAAATTATGATATTCCAAATATACGACCGATTAAGTATAGTTCAGGTTGTATTCTGACCATGAATAGCTGAGTTAATAATATTAAGGCTTCGTCCAGGTTGCTTTTTATCGTCGTTAAAAGGACGTTAATTCGTTTCCTGATATGTTACTGTTACTTGGAAAAACATGGAGATTGCATTATTGTAACTGTTGACCGTCAATCGCTCTGTATTATTGCGATATACAAACATCAAGTTGTTTATACATTACATTATACAGTACTTATATTGTATACAGTACAAATGAAAAATGTAAATTTTGAAGAACACATGTTGTTACTGGCATTTTGTAAATTTAATGAAGTACGTCAGTTTTTTTTCTATTTAGAAAATATAAGTGTAATATACTAAAACTTACAATCAACAATTTTTACCAGCACATTTGGGTTAAAAGACCTATTTGACGAATCATTTTAAGCTGGTTTGAGACAGCGCTAAATAAATATTCGGCAATGCTTTCAAGTAAGGTAACCTTTGAGAATAAGCATCATTTATCACAGATTATAAATCCGATTGAACTTTATTAAATTGCATATCCAAATCAACATGGCATTCGGGCCACAGTGTGTCTGGACGACGTTAAATTCGTAATAAGAACCAGTTTACAATGTCACTAACCGACATTCAACTGAAATAGAGTAGATACAAGTTTTTGCAATAATCCAAGTAAGTACCTACCTTTCACAGTGTCGTTGTGTAAGTTTTTACAACAATAAATGCACCGCGGCGTGGGTTGACACGTTGTTGTCGAGTGCATAAAAATTGGGTTAAGAGAACAAAATGCGTTCGGAAACATTTTATTTTATTCGCCACGTAACTTACATAAAAGGATAACCACTTTTGTACTTTTGCAGCCGTGAATAACATACAAACATTTTCATTACTCTCCATTGATGTCATTTGTTTGGTAATACAATATATATTTTTATATTCATCATGGACCCTTTTGTCCTTCCTCTGCTGGGACAATCCCATTCTTTCAACTTCTCCGTGACATATTTAACGGATAGTAATTGGTAATTATTACAATTATTAGTTTTATAAAATATCGAGGCATATTTGCAAACTTACTATAATAATAAAAATAATAATATCTTCTTGGGACATCTCCATACACGGCCATCTTATTCCAAAGTAGGCACTTAAGTGCCTGTGTTATGGTAACCAGACAGCTGATAAACTACTTATATACTTAGAATTATATACTTTAAGACATCTTTTTTACACCCAAACACAGAACAGATACTTCTGCTCATCACAGAAATATTTGTCTTGGGTGGGGATTGAACCCACGACTCCCGGTTCGGCGGTCAGGTTCGCTAACCACTGCACCAACCGGCCAGTCGCTCACTTACTGAAACAAGATTTATTAATTTAGTAAGAAGAGTGGATATTTTTATAAAGAGAAAATGTGAATAACAAATATGTATTTACCACGGCAAGAAAGATTGGCTAGGCTATGGGGTACGGGATATATAATACGTTACGGTTATCCTATTTCTACTATAACAGATTTCTACTAACTACTACTACAATTTCTACTAATAGAAATGTAATGTTACATGATTGATTTCTTACGAGGTATTCAAGTTGATTGATTGCTTGTTTTCATACAAGACCGCCCTGAGTAGTGGTGCAAATATAAAACTAATACTTTCTTTTTACTAGTGGCACAGCAAGTTTAGATATACTCGTAATAAAAATTTGAGATCGTTTATGTGTATCCATAGGTGAGAGAGACCGCTTTTTAATAGGTGGTCCATTTCTAATCAATATTTAGTCTGTGGCAATAAGTATGGTGCAGACTATATAAGTATATACACGACATTGTATAACGTATTATTAAATTAATTAGGAAAATAACCTTATATAAAGGTCAAATGTAACGCTAAATCCTATTAGTATCGAACATATGGCAATAAAAACACCATTACAATCGATTTAATCTATTGTCCAAATCACTTATACGGAAGCTTGACTCGGTCACATACTTTTTTATAATTATGGTTTTATCTTATATATATTATTTATGTATAATAAAAAAGTCAATGTTAATACGTAAGCTGATTAAATGTTATGCTTTTCATACTTAATAACATGTACTTTCATACTTTAAAATATGTGTAAAGGTAATTACAACAGTTTATGGAAAGTTTATCCACTTTGTATTCAAGTGAATTTTGTGATTTAAGATTATATTAAATATTTAATACATTAGTAAGATCTACGAGATACTCCAGTTGTTTGATTTACAGAGGTTGATACATTTTCTGGCATCAATTAGTGTTATTTTCCGAGATTCGCCTATCTCGACCAAATAGGTCAGATATTGGCTGATGGGGGAGACAAGAGCCTTCGAAACCGGTGTGTATGCATGAAGAGATTGATGAATGTAGACGAAGCACGTCAGGTTTGTAAGGACAAAGATGTTTGGCACTCAGTGCTCTCTGCCTGCCCCGCTAGGGACCTGGCGTAACGGTTATTCATTTATTTTATTGGAACGAAGCACAAGCGGCTGCGATCGGATCTTGATAGGTTGCCAGGGGCAAATGCTCTTAAGCGTTTCCGTGCTTCGGACGACAATTTAAACAGTCGGTTTCGTCTGTAATCGTAACAAAACTTCGTCGAAAGG
>DVPR01000475.1:0-13798 GCA_018239345.1 Oxynetra stangelandi
GCTCAACATACCTGTGTGAGTGCTTTGCAGTAAATAACTAAATAAAGAACTAACTAATAATAACTAAATAACTAATAAATCGCAAAGAGATTACTCCTCTTATGCCGGCAAAGCATTGGCTAGTCCCCGGGTGTTGCAAATGTCCAACGGCAGCGGTGACCACTTACCATCAGATGGCACGTCGGCCTGTTTGTCAAGCAAAACATAAAAAAAAGAAAATAACTGTATAACCCGGTTATGTGCAGAGGCTCCGATGAATGTTCAAATACGATTCATCCTCTGGCGCATAACATAGGTATCATTGATTCCTTTATAGTCATTCTTATTTCGATATAGAAACGAGCAACAAAACCGCGAGCACCGTAAGTGACTTCACTCGTTCTGTCAATTAGCGCCCGAACACCGCCTGCTACACGTAAAACCAATCCAGCTCTCTCCACGCCGCTCTTCACTTCGATACCCCTCCGCCTCCCCCACTCGTTCGATAAATCTATTCATTATTTCATTATTCAGTTCGATTTTAATTTAGTCCTTTCATTCGTTTATTGCATCAGTAGAATAAAAATCACAAAGCCGTACGCAGTATGCTAGCAGTAC
Organism: Oxynetra stangelandi; assembly: GCA_018239345.1. NCBI lineage: Eukaryota > Metazoa > Arthropoda > Insecta > Lepidoptera > Hesperiidae > Oxynetra > Oxynetra stangelandi. The sequence goes on from DVPR01000475.1 coordinate 598, forward strand.
GTACTATAGTATTTCACTCAGAGCGACCAATATTTTGAAGGTGTAACATTGGTAAGAAGTATAAAATATTGTAAAACATTCAAACATATAATAAATATAACAAAAAGACGCACGCTTTAACGTATTCCTTTTTTATTAGAGCAAAAACAAATATCATTATACCTGTTATTTTGATATGCCCGTAAAATACCGCTTGGAATAATCCTAGGAATGCAAATAAGACAAACAAACGCTTGGAATAAACCTTACGCGCGATTGAACTCAACAGCCGTGCAATTGCATGCGTGAAACAATTTGACGCTTGCACCCCACTTTACGATCAAAATATGTGCGTGGCGTGATTAATATCCCGGACAGTGGTTAAGTAGGCGGTGATTATGCAAATTATATCTCGCCTAACCTAACCTCAATTTGAGATAGGGTTGCTACATTTTCATAATTAAACTCGATAGTGTTTACTTACAAATTTTTAATTGCTTTTGTTGAAATAACTCAAAAGTGACCTTTAGATTGAGTGGGTTGATTTTTTTAAGATATTGAAAATATTTTTAAGGCTTGGCAAGCTTTAATCGCCTTAACGTCAAAATTAATACTTTATCTTTATATAGTTTTCAAGCGATATCATCGGAAGAATTATTTACATTATCGTAATTATGAAAAAGAAACAGAAATATCACATTGATATCTAAATTCTATGCCAACATGCCAACCCTAACCTAAGAGGCCTGTGGCTCTCACTCGGTTAGTAATATGCTTATTAATTTACTTCATGATACGATTACCGAGCAAATTAAGATGAATGAGACGGCAGAGGGCCGGCCTGATGGAAGTAATACGTCTTACGAGGTTTATGCCTAATGGACTACGAGATGATTTGCGCTGAACAAATTAAAATTATGTCGGTATATTACCTAATCCTTAACCATACATAAACATGTGTGGTTCATGTATTATAGTTATTTAAAATTTAACATATTTATTTTAATGTCAATGATTCTTCTTAAAGTGAAGAATAAAAACATAAATTAAGTGTACACACCTTATTTTTAAGGCGTGTAAAGTCTCAGCCTCTGTTGGCCAGCCTAGCAGACTACAGTTCTAACGTTTCTTATACTGTAAGGAGGCGCGTATCCAATGCTGCAATATTAAAAGATTATTATAATAAAACTCTTAGTATAATCTAACATGAAGTACCTTAATTGCATAATGTGGTCAAGTAGAAGATCATTATTAATTGTTACATTAATTAATGTAAGATATAGGCCCTACCTATCAATACTACTCCTAGGTCTCTTTTAATAGCTACGCATTCGAGATTGTAATAAGTAGTCGAAATCGCTCGATAAATATGAGTTGAAGAGCAAAACAGTTGAATCAAATAAAATAAAAAATGTTCAACGCACAGGTAAATCACATAATCCTCAAGCGAATTCCAAGCCAAAAAACTCGGCGAACATCAAACTCGCATCACGCTCGGTCCGTCACCAAACTATTCTTGTAAAACCTCCGACGAATAAATCGTGCGACGAACAATCCGCCCGCAATCGGTCACCGGGCGGCTCTTTTTTTTATCCGACGACCGGCGACAAATCACAGTTGGAACTGTTCTAAGTTTACTCATGTCACATGTGTCGGGTTGAACCATTTGCGGCCGGTCGGTCACAATAAAAAACGAACCGCTTTTTTTTTCGCTCTTTGCGATCTATTGTCTTTGTAATCGCAACAGTGAATCAAACTATTGGCGTTGAAAACGGCTGGAGTAGCTAGCACATTGGCTAAAAACCTCCTTCGACACCAGACCGCTACATTTTATATCGTGCAATCGCATGTGTATTCAAAAGCATACATATTTTATTTTAAACTGCTTCTGTCCATTTTTGTATAGGTTAGTTTTTTATTCGCTATAATGTACTTAGTACCGTTGGATTAAGCGAATGGCTTTGTTTAAAATACCAACATTAAAAAACTAATTTTCAATAAATCATTGATGCAAACGAAGTCATTTTTAATTGCGCGAGTCTAATAGTCATATACGTAATAAAAAAGAAAATAGCAATGCAACTGTCTTTATTATTACTAGAAGTAGATCTTTACCGAGGCTAGAATGCCACTACGGTGATAAATTACCGATACGTGGTACTGAACGAATAATTGATTGACCGGACGACGCTCACCCCTAGCTGGTAGGTAAGGGATATAATTAATAACGAAGAGGCGACGGACGTTGACCCCGGCGTTCGGATCACACTATTGATTAAAGCAAGAATCGCTTGATAACTGTATTTATCGCATACCCGATGGCCTGTTGATATTTTATATTAACGTTATGATAATATTGTATGAATGTAGACGAAGCACGTCAGGTTTGCAAGGACAGAGATGTTTAACGCTCCGTGCTCTCTGCGTACCCCACTAGGGACTTGGCGTGACGGTTATTTATTTATTTATTTTATTTAATATTTTATATCGATACGTTGAGAAGTAAAATTTTAATTTGTTTATTTTATTTGTTTCTTTTGTATAGTGAGAAGAAATCGGAAAGCAGTAGTTACTGGTAAAGTGGTTGACCAAGCTCTTTATGTTCTCTCTCGTGTAGATGAAAATAAAGAAAATGAAATTTTACTTCTATTTAATAACAAGTCATTGATTGCTTAACTATTTTCACAAACTAATTTAATTCGTTTCTATTTCTGTATACCACCTTATGAAAATAGAAGATTTAACGAACAGTTATTCTTTTATTTTCAATATATTATGTGTGAATTTCGTAAATGAAAATTTAAGATTCGTTCAATATTAAAACTTATGTGAAATATTGTATATATTTCACATAAGTTTTAATATTGAACGAATTTATTTATTTTCTTAAAATTATTATTAGTTTCTCCTATATCGTTATATCTCATAGAAACTAAGTCCACCAGGAAATTGTGCAGGTCGCAGTTCTTTTAATTTTTACTCGAATCATATTTAAATGGTGTTATAGTTGGTCAGAACATGAACAAAAAAATTTTAACTTATCCAGTGGCGTAGAATAACGTTTGTATGAACAGTTTCATAAGTGAAAACTATTTCTTAAATCTTTGAGCAGTTTGCTATCAATCACGGACGAGTATAAACATATTTATAAAAGGAATATAGATTCATTAAAGTGGTTGTAATAGAGAATATTAATCATTTAAATATATTTTACTTGATTTTTACATAACATTATTTTTTAATTAAAAAACGTTTTTCAGTATTCTGAAATGTTTTGTTTGATAATATAATAAGCAATACAATTTTACAATTTTATTGCTTGTGGGTGGGTGTATGTGTGTTTATTTTTGTTTTATGACCAAAATTATGATTGTCAGTTAAATATTGCATTATGTTTCCACAATTCATATCACTCAAATTCATACACCAGGACTCTACATAGCGTGCCACATAACAAATTCAGTAATTTGAGCGTTATCAAAGCGATCACAGTCGACTGATTTCGCCGGAAGTCGGCGCCAAATTATCCGCGCCGCTTGCCGACCGACGAATAAGCGTCTCTATGTAGAGCCGTTTTGGGGTATGTTTAATATGTACATTTTACTGATCAAAATTTTAATAATTCACACAATTTGCTTGGTAATAATGATGTCGAAACATATACACGTTTTTTTACATCGAAAAGGAAAGTTTTATAATATATTTATTTATCCAAGATATGGAATTATCATATTAATAATTTAAAGTTCGTAGAAACATTGAATTATCCCTATCGCAACGACAAGCGAGTTTGCTTTGCACCCGAGAACTTGTCTTCAGAAGTATCAAGGCTTTTTATAAAGTTAATCTTCATCTTAGTTAATGCACAGTTAAGGGCAACTTCATGTCTGTTTACATAAAATGTTATACAAGTTGATGCATATAGTTATTCGGTCGGTTGTAATGTGATTAACTAGAAACAAATAAATAACATATGTGTGTATGTTCAGGCGTGTTATAATCCGTAATTTATGTTGTTAAAGCTATTACAGCAGACCGAGTCCGCCGGAAGAAGGGTTCAAATTATTTGCGTCGTACAACAAATGCCACTCGTCAACTCGTGACACTGAATATTATTCTTTCCATGAAGGAGGTATTGAAATCACAAATCCATTGTTTTTTTTTCTATGGACATTTTCAATCCTACGAAATTGTTAAAACAATTGTCTCCAAGTTATTCTTAGGTACACAGCGTATTTAGATCAGCACTAAACAATGGGATATATGTATAAAAAAAGATGTTAACTCATAAATAACCGAAGATTAACGGCAATCAAAGTAATGTTTGAATTACATGTACAGTGATACTCATAAACAGTCAGAGAATTGTGCATATTTAAGTTTTCTTCTCTTATTTCTTCATTATATAAAGCGTATTATTATTATTGTCGTATACTTACGAAAATAATAAATTCATAAACCTCACTTTGGTGTTTTCATTTGCTCGTAAACGCAAAAATTTAAAAGTACGAGCTCGACTAACCGGTGTGCCGCTGTAATAAATACATATTAATGTTTATCCGGAGCGTACAACAGCTACGATTGATCTGCTACGGCGTAGCACCGTAGCCGGTATCGTACACCGCGGGCATAGTGATATTCTGTACGTTTTTACGAGCAGTAGCGATGAAATATTGTAATTACCGGTGAAACTTAAATTATATTAAACAGTTACAACGTATACATTGCTTTCGAAAGAAAAGCTCTAAGAAAATACCAGAGCGGGAACTAGATAGGATAGGAATGAGCGGGGATAGCGGAACCTAAGACAACAAAACACTTTAACTCCAGATATAGAATAATTGCGCGGTGTGGCACTAGTAACTATAATACCCAAATAAAGAGGAGAAGGAGGAAGAGAATAAATTGTTTGTTTTCTAACCGTTTTATATTGTCTGTGTTATATTTCATCGTTTTGTATACATATATCGTGGGTTGGGAATTCAAATTTTCATGTGATTTATTTTTGTTTATAAATGTTTAGCTGTTCAAACTATTTAAACTTTAAAGTCAAGAAGTCATTTTGGATCGTGCATCGTAAATAGGATGCTTAAGATAGTGTACAGATAAGTAATATAACCTTCAATAAAAAAATCAAGACTATGCAATACACATAAATTTCATATTAATAATTATATGTAAGATAAATTATTTCGATATAAACCTTTAACTTTCATTAAATTTTAAATTCATTTAATTTTACATCATTTTTGATACGTTGGTAAAATTCATTTTAAGCAGAAGCCTTATTACATTGTATTTAATATTCGTATACCAAAAAAACTTTACAGTGAGTACGTAGCTCTATCTACGGTTCCGCAGCCTATTAGTTAAAAATAATAGTTTTACAATGCTATTTTCAACTAAGCGTTTATTATCATTATGCTCTTACGTTTGCATAAATCTTTTTATCTAACGAAGCTCTTTACACAAATAAATATTAATCGTTCTCGCTCTCTCTACATTTCCTATAACTACGACGTAGAACCGTAACGCCGTAGCTCGTAGAGGCGGCCAGCCGTTAAACGGATCGTCGTAAATAACGCCCGGCTACGATAAATGAATAATTAACGGACGCTAACCGTTTTACGGGCGTACAGCTAGCTACACTAGTACAGCATTTGTGATTTTACGTAATCGTCTAATGGACTATTATGGGCGTTGTGTTATGATTTTGATGGCTTAGTCATTGCTGGTGTTGTGCCGTCACAACAATAAGTTTGGTTCAAACACGCGTGAACCATAATTGTGCCTACTAATTTCCATACACTAACGATTAATTCGCACTGCAATAACTGTTACTTTCGGCAATACGTTTATTGGTTTACTTCACCGTAGACCAATGTCTTGCAAGGTGAGGCTTTCGGAGCCCGAACATTGCGCGAATGCTCGCATAAACATTCAATTGAAGTTAATGCTTACCAGGTCGGGTAAATTCATGGTAGAATGTTAGTTTTGTTTGCACTCGGGGCTCTCTGCCTACCCCGCTGGGGACTTGGCGTGACGGTTTATTTATTTATTTATTTATGTTAGTTTCGTTATATTTTGCTAGTTAAATCTCATTTACCATTTCCTAATTATTTAAAGATTTTCATTATAACTAACATTAAGGACAATACTAGTTAATTCAAAGACTTACGAATATACGAGTATTTAACTCTGACCACGAAAAGTTCACTTTTGAAGGTCATTATCAATTCTGTATATCTTTATAAATAGATGCGCTATAGCTCGAACGTAGCTAGCCAATCATTTGAGTCCACTCGTGTTTCAATGGACATATATTTCCACGTAGGCGTATAAATTGGGACTATGGACAGGACAGCGGCACATTACTGTGATAGAGTTACATGTGAAGTGCCTATCTCTCCATAGGTACCAATTGTCTATACGGATGTGGGATACCTACGGAATATGACATTAAATTTTCTAACAATAAATGGGTAATATGTTTATAATAATATTGCATGCTAAGTAACATAATGATACACAAATATTATCGTATATTTTTATATTTCGAATAATAATAAAAACAAATGCAATATACGTGTTTTCCGAAAACATACGATAAACATAGGAAATATGTCACTATTTTTATCCATATAAGTATATCGATCTTGACGATTATGTAATGTTATTATACAAAAAATATTTATTACGTAAACTTTTTGCTTTATCACCAAATTTCGTCCAGATTAGCCTTCACAGCTCCACAATGCGAAGTTCGCGAGCTACAAAGGAAGAGCCAAATTTGAGAATGGGTATGATTTAAAAGATTCTGGTCCCTGCTGGTAAAAGCAGTTTTTGATATTTTGCCATCTCATAATGATATAACTAAGTTGCACAAATACTCAAAGTGCACCTTCTTTTTGGAAATATACCGAAACTAAAAGTAACACTGTTAAATCTTAGAAACTATATTAATACTTGAATAATTATGGAGAGAAATTGCTATTCTGCAAACCGCTTGTTAATCCCATTCAACTTATTACCAAACGATAAGCAATAAACAAAGTTGATTTTGTATAACAAACAGATGACCGGCAGACCTATCGCGTAGGTCTACAAAGCACAATATCGCAATCCAATGCATTCCAGCGCAGCGCTCTCTAATGTACACCGGCTATTACAGTGGCTTTCGAACCAAGAAATTTCATTTCGGATAGCGCGGTCCACTGTCATTCCTCAGTAGGTACGAGTTATATCTGGTTCATCGGATGGATCATCGCATCACGATAATTCTGTATCCACACATAAAGTCCATTTGTGCCGGACGTGAGCTCCAATCGTTCGAGTCCACTCACGTTTCAATGGAGGTCTATTTGCACGGAGGCGCATAAATTGAGACTGTGGACGGGACAGCGGGACACCATTGAGATACGCCTGAATCACTACGATATTACTGCGTCCTCTATCTATGTCGATTCTGTAATTCCAACCCCCTGATTGCTGATCGCAATTATTACGATTTTATTATAGTTGCATTCATGGATGTTTCAAAGTCGCAATAAGTACATTATTTATATTCTTGTATCTAATGGTGATATTCAACGGATATTACGATAAAGATAGTAAAGGGAACAGTACCTACTCTTAAAAGTAGTTGACAGTCTCAAGTTCTTAATACTTTTGTTTAATTTAGAAAAGAAAACTGAGAAATATGATTACATTCCTTTTGCCTGGAGTGTATTCCACTTTGTTGTTATCTTGTAAAAAGACGGTGATATATGTATATTAAATTACCTTTCATATCGCCGACAAAGTTTATCGATGGTTATGTAAAGGCTATAAACAGGACGGATTGTATAATATACCCTTGAAAGTATATAAACACTCTTGAAATTTTACAGTAGCGGTCTCTCATCCAAGTGTTGACCACGCCCGGCATCAATTAACTTTACAGATCGTTTAAATCCGCAACCAAGTTACAAATACGAACAATACAATGTAATATATAACCAAATATATGTTTTCTTTACTTAATAGTCAAGTATCTTAAGAAAATTCGCCCACGTTTAAATATAAATAGTATCTCTGTAAAAAAACCAGTTAAATAAAATTTTACGTGAACATTAGTAAGAAATATATGAAGACCACTCTGGTTCTTCATATATTTCTTGAACGTTTATTTTTTACTCCTTTTGCTGTCGATAAATAAATCACTGTGCGCTAAATAAATTGCTGTCAAAGTTCGCTAAACGTAAGTGTAGGTGTACTTACTTTTGAACATGAAACACTTAAAACACTCATTTCCAAATAATTAGTTTCATTCATAAATGTGGGTGACACACAACACGTAGGTGAGACGTCGGGACATGAGGCGAAGCTTTTATTAAATTAAAATATAATTGCGCCAAAGGACCGGTCACACTAATGAGTTGCTCAGATACGCTCACTTGATTTGTGGTCACGCGAACATTACCCACTTTTACAAACATGCCCGCCCGCAAGCGCTCCATGTGTTAAATGTTAATATTTTTCTTTATTTATTTTTTTACTTGGAAAACAAAAGTATCTCGAAACATATTTAACATATTTTAGGTTCAGTTAAGTCTGTGTAATCTATCAATGCGATACCAGTTTCTTAATGTAACATAACATGCTTACAGTGTCTGTGATTTCGTCACTTGTAATTGTAGGCGGCGAGTTTCATATACAGAACCCTGTAAAAGTAGTTACGTTTTCAATTAGAAACTTTTCCAATCCATTTGCAATTTGTAAAAGTTTTCTAAAATAATTCCAGCGTAAGTTTTTAAAGAACATTTGAAAAGTTTCATAAAGAATTTGGAAATGTTTTAGGTGGGCACAGAAGCGGCAATTTGTATCTTAGTAATTTCAAGTGACGCTATATATAAGAAAAAATTACATATATAATGATAGTGATAATCAAAGTTGCGATGCTATATAAGAAAATATGAGAGAATAATATCTATTGAACATTGAGACCTTTCTTATACGTGAGTAAAAAAAGGTTTGGAACATTTCTTGTATGTAATAACTCTGTGAATTGAGGCTGGCATATCTAGAATAATGACTGTCAAAGAAATTGCTATGGCGTTACATTTAACACCACCTGACCCGAATGCTTGATAGGTATTTGTATAATAAAAAATAATAAACAAAAAAGCGAGTCTCCGATAAAATGTTTACTCAATTCTTGTACATGGCGTCGCGTGACAGTGTAAGCTTTATTGAAAATGAAAAAAAAAACGGGAGTCAAAGAAACTATTACCAGCTTATATTTCATGATAATAAGAAATTTAAATTCCTTTCGAACGACAAAATGCCACGGGGCTTGTGAACCTATAAACCTTAGCGCAAGAATCCTGTTGGGTCGCAGTGAAAGTAGATAATAAAATCAATTATTGAAAAAGCATTACTTAGGTGAGAACTATCAGATTGATGCGTAATGGCGCTGGGATAGGGTTTTCAAAACGTGTATGAAATCAGATTTACACGTAGATACTAAATAGAGGCCCATTTGACAAACGCCATTATGATAATTAAATTGAGAACCATAAGCATTTTTTTATGAAACCTGTCTATTGGCCCACACGTGTTGTCGACCACGCTAACTGTTAATCCAATCAATATGTTATACCCACACGTACATTTTCGTAATTCAAACGACTCTATACAGAAAACAGTGTCTTGCATAATTAGTGTTGAACTCTACCATATATCCGATTCATAAGTAGCCAGTGTCGAATTATTATCAAGTGCTGTGCACGTTCCTGCAAGTGCCGCCGCGTGCGCCCGCGGTCCATTAATTACACTTGTCAAACACATTGGACGCGATAATTCGTCAGATCATCAATTAGCATTTTCCATTTGTGTTTGTGTATGTCCCGCGACTGATGATTGATCGATTTCATATAATATGTTCGTTGTTAACGTACAGAACAAACATTGTCTGATATATTGTCATAATAATGATGCTGTCCATAAAAATAATAGATTATCTACTATGTGTATATTTTTTATAACGCAGACATTTCATTCGACTGTGATGTGTATTGATAATTATTGTCGTATTTCTTGCACTATCCTCAATTTCTTTGAGGACACCGTAATATTTTCCTCTTCTATTACCTTGCCTCTTAGTTGTCATTTGCTTCGCATTTTTGCAATTTTTATGCATATTTTAAAACAGTTGAAGTTTTTCTTGATCTTCACACTTTACGACCTTCAACTGATCATGTATCATCATGTACTAACTGTCGTATCATTTATTATTCTAATAAATATTACACATAATAGATATATATCCAACCGTATGTAGAAGTAAATGTGAAACCATCTTAACAAGGCCGTAATACTGTTTGTACGCAATACTGTTTTGCAATTAGTGACCGTTAATCGTAACGATTTCCATCCATTCCCGCCCGTGTCAAGAAGAGAACGTTAAACCATCTAAATATATCATTCGCTATCGGTATATATCAGTCATGTAACGTCCGTCACCGGAGATATTAAGCGTGGCTTAAGATCTCAAGACGAAAGTGTGTGACAATATAGTGTGGCGCCATCTATCATGCCCAAGATGCATGACGAAGAATTCTTTATTTTCTAGTCGAATTATATATGACCGTAATGAAAACGATCCTCTTCTTTGTGGTCGTTTGTGGCTCAACATTTTACTTGCAGCATTTCTGATAGGATTATTATTGTTACTTGTTTTTGTAACGATATGGGTTCGTGAATCAACTCAAAATTTTAATCACGTAAAGAAATAGTATTACTCACTATGCAATAAAAATGAAATGTAGTTACGATTTGGACGCCGCGCCGTGACTCTTTCATTTTATTTGTTCGTTTTATTCGTCACATTAAATATTAATAGAATTTTTTATTACTTATATTGAAAAATTTAATATCAAGTATTTTATATCAATTAATCAGTAAAAAATATTTGATAGCCCATATAAAATGTACAAAATTACTTAAGATATGAACATTTAATAATGTATTAGAAAGCGGAGGCATATTGAAAAGGGATAGAATGATATTAAATCTAAACAAGAAAAGATAAAATAATTTGTTGGAGAATCAAGGAGGGCTATTAACTCAGAACTTCGTGGATATATGTATCTGTAATCAGGTCTAAACTGTAGTCGTAATGTAGACAGCATGCCTGATAAACCAATGCTGTTTGTTACAACATTGCTATGAGAAGATAGAACTTGTTTAAATTATATGAACTGTAATATGTAGAAGTGTTAACACAAAAATTATAAATGCTAACACAAAATATTAAATGTCCCCGTTTAATTTTACAAATTTTTTTATGAACTACTTACGAATGTATAATATTTTAGAAATACTCAAGATTTCTTTATCCGTTACGCTACTACTTGGAACTACCCGTTATAAATATTAAGAAAATTGCTATCTTACTTCACACTACCGACACGACAGTAGATAAATAAATAATCGATACCTCTATGCTGTAGTTCCATAGTACATAAGTTTTCTTGTGAACACACTTCGTATCTAGTTGTAAATAAATTGCTGTCACAAAATGAAATTTATAAATTAATTAAAGATAACAATTGAAATTCCTTATAAAAGGAATAACAATAACAGGTGCTTTGCCCATAGTGCTTGTTATTTAATAGCGTCAAACTATTAGCAAACTAAATAAATCTTAGCATGTTATTCTATAAGTTATGCCACGAGTACCTTTATTAATTACGCGTATTGTTTTATAGAAAAGTTGTCACTTAATGAAATTAAATTTCTTCAAACTACTGGCAGTCGGTACATTACGCGAAATGAAGACACTTACTAATGCTTCGGGTAACGAATTCTCGAAACCATTGTGTCACCACACGTGTGTATCGATAAATGTTCAGGTTGTCTCGAAATTAATCGCTCTAGTGTCGGCGATAAATCTAGGAATGGCCACGGGCCGAGTGACAAAACAACGATTTAATACCGCAGTTACACTAACAACGCAGGGCCATTCGTTACGTACATATTACAACTTGTGCTATCATTGTGTACATGGCGTTTGTTAAAAAGTATTAACGCTTCGTGTTCTGAATTATTGCCAGCCATATTCTCCCTTACTTTACCGGTCAAATGTTATCACTTATGAAATAACTGAGGGAGGTAGGTCCTCAATGCTTTTGCAGATTCAAAATCAAATTCAAAATCGAATGCTAACGCGAGCGAACTCTACATCTTTACCAGCTTTCTCTATTTTAATGATTTTAAATCGCAGCCATTCCGGTAGAGCGCTATAATGACCTAAAGCTTAACACGGTCCCGTTCCCGAGTATTTACTGCTATCGGTCAACCATTCAATAACTAACCGTATTCAGTATCAAAGGGGTGAATGTTGCCGTTCGAGTAACGTTCGACCATTTGTTACGTGGATATTGCAGCGGCTGCTGCCTTCTACATTTACGTACTTGTATATTGGCATAAAGGTAGCATAGGATTGGCAAGAAAGAGCATTGCCGTAAGCAACTCTTTGATTTAAAAAAAATATGATATAATACTGTAAATTTTTATAATGAAATACTTCTAGCAGTGTTACTTTCTTTCTCTGGCACACAAGCGTTGTATGATTATACATACATGTACGCTATAGTCATGATGTATAAATCGATTTATATATGTAATGAAAAGAATGATAAAAAATGTCTCGTTTGAAAATCGTAAGCGAAAATTAATATTGCCCTATTCATAAGTACAATAAATGAAAAACGTATCATGACATATCATTTACAAGATACGGTTCCTAAAACTTTTTATATCCAACCCTTGCATAGATCATGAAGTGCAGAAAAAAAACTGAACGTTATTCATAAAAATATTCCGTTACAATATAAGAATTTCGCGTCCTTGTCGTTTTAATCCAACAGCATATTCAAAATGTTCGTAATTCAAATGGCTCTTTGAATACGTAGCTTTTACCACTCAACCTTCACAAACACCAAAGCTGTGCCCTGTCATCTTCCATTCGATTTTAATAAAAAGTCATCGTACACATTAAGTAGAAAACTCACATTACGAGTATATAATTCATTTAAAAAATGCTGCTAAAAGTGAAAATCGAATAAATTAAGTTTTTTTTTATTTTTTTTATTTTGCTATACGCTCGCGTTTGACTGCTATCCCACCTGATGGAAAGCAGGATGCAGCCTAGGATGAAGCACGCTTGCCTAGAAAGTGC